>MU724135.1:0-19891 GCA_026770625.1 Nicotiana glauca | reverse complement strand
CAACTGTTATATTCGGCTTAATTATCTGATTTTAAAACATTTGAACCTATGTGCCAATTTTAACTTTGAACCGCTTTTATTATTATTATTATTTTTTAAAAGACTTACAACATTGTGAAAACGGGTCTCGAACCACGTCACATCAATGCACCCGTGGTTATTGACACGTTTCAACTTCGTTGAGATTTGGATTTGGGTCACATAAATGTGCACCCGAGTTTAGGGAGATAACATTATTAAATACGCACCTAAAGCTACTAACGCATTATTATTTTGAGAAGGCCGTGAAATTCGCTAAACGGCATGTCCCGAAATCTAAGCGTTTAAAATAACCATCTATTGAGGCCCCCGCAGCTTGTGGGTTTTATTTGGCAAGGCTCGTCTCAAATTTTTTATTTAAAGGCCGATCCTAAAGCGACTAAGACTTTTCTAATTATTTTGTCTCTAAAAATAAAAACAAGAGAAAGTCCTAAAATAAATTGTTATTGGACTAAGGCAAACCAGGCATTGGCCAGGTCCGAATGTACGTTGCATCGGAACTAGACCTGGGCCGCTCAGGATAGCATTGGAGCTTACTTCTCAAAATGGGATGCTGATCCTGATCAAACTTCAAGTTAATATGAACAACTACCTTGAATTATTTAGAGAATAACCAACAACTTACTAGCAAAGCAAAACCAGTATTCACCTACTTAAAGGAATAAATGAATTATTCACAGTCAAACTTAAGATCCCGTTGATCCTTATCTATTTAACTACTAATTAAGAGCATGATTTGAACAACACAACATAAGCTAATCGTTACTAAATTCGAACTACTAAAATTATTACTTGAAGAAGATAGGATTTAATATGAACGAGAGGCCTAAATACTTATTGTCAAATCAGTTTCCAGTTCGAGATGTATTCAAGTTCTGCATATTTAAACCAACAACTAAATAAACCAACTAAATCTCAGACATTCTAAGTTAACAATACAAAATCCATTGTAATTTAAAACATCCTAATTTAATTTGTAATATCCTAAACATAAACAAAAGTATTCAAATTGCAATTCCACAACAGAGCTTATGCCTCAATTTCATTTCATTGTCAACAGAGGAATCCACATCAACACAATCTCAGAAATGTGTACCTGGAATTTGATAACAGAAATGACGAAAAGAGAGATCAGTAGCAGCTCAAACACAACAGATCAGCAAAGTCTCAACAACAATGTAACAGTATATCAACAACAACCCAGAAAGTTCGTAAAACCAAACAGCAACATTCAACACCCGAATAGACTCAATTGATCTGGAATTAAACTAGATATAGAACAACAAACTACTGCACCACTTCAGCAGACCAAAACCTCAATCAAATTTAACTCACTCAGACCCCAAACTATTCAAAATCAAACCAGAAACAACTCTCAACCTCAATGGACAGTAATACACTCAAACACTGATTTATCAAAGGTGTTTTCTTAAACTCTCAGCTAAAATGCCTCTTCAAGATGATTTTCAAAAGCCACTTGATGATTTAAACTAAAGTTCTTTTCAAAGTTCAATGGAACAGTAGGTTTTACAGTTCATATCCCAGTATCTATCAAGTATTTTTCCAGTTCTCAGAGAAAATGCAACCCTTAGAATCTATTTGAACTCTCAAGAATTGACCACTCTCCCCAAAAAAAACCAGTCCCCTTTTTCTTTCTGATTTTCAGCCTTTTAAAGAGGCATCCTGCTAGTGCTATCCCCATTACCAATCCACCATCAGGTTATCCCCCCCTTTTTTTAATCAACCACTACCTTAGTGCTTTTTAACTTAATAATTGGTGCATATTTTAGCCCTTAGAATCAGCACTAGTGCAGTATCCACTTAGGAATGTCTCCACTTAGTTGTCTTTTAACTTATTCAATCCCTTTAAACCTTCCCATTATGTCTTGTTCCCCACTTTCCTTAAACAAATCATTAATCTAATAGTACCTAAGTACCCTACTGATCAGACTACTAAAAATGACCATTTCAATCCCAAAATACCCTCCTAAAGTCTCTGAACTACTACCCTACCCCTGGTATTGCTTTAATCTGTCCAAAACTATCAGCTATAACCAATTCATCTTATCAATCAATTAGGGCTCTACTTTACTCAGCTGTAAACAAACTGGCCAAGCTATTTAAAACAGGCAGAGATCTTCTGGAATAAAATTGTGCATTAAAGAGCTTTAGAACCATGGCTTAGCTAACTTTGAACAACTACCAATTTAATACCTTCTGCGCAACTACTGAACAAATGCAGATTCAACACACACAAAATTAAACTACAAGAGAAACTAATCAACCCAAAACCTGAAAAAATTCAAACTATCACATTATTCTTTATCAGAGGAAGAACATACATATACAACTTGAATCAGAATTACCACAAAATCTGATTAAACTACCAACTTATTGTTTTGAATTAGCTAGATTGACATGTGAACATTAAATAACGGAAGTAGAGATGAAGAATCAGATAGAACCAAACCAAAAGAAGAATTCAGAGTTGAACCAAACTAAAATACAAGCTTATTCTAATGATTCAAACGCTTATAACACGGACTAATCAATCAGAAGAAAAGATGACCCAAGAAAAGGTCCAGAAGAGGAGGAGGTGATCGATAATTAAAAAAATAAAGAAAAAATCAAACAGATGAAGACACAGTGCAACTTACGCAAAATAAACAATCATAAAAAATAGAAACAGAAAAAGGAAAGGAAAAAATACCTCAAAAAATCAGCAACTAAACGAACTCAGGTTCGAACTCCGACTCGAGCCTTTTGGGGTAAAAACGGACTTTAATCGAGTGTTCTCGACTGAGAATACTCGACTAAAGTAGATTGATACCCCAATTTCTTTTTCTTTTCGGACAGACCCCAAGTTTGGTATCGTTTAGGATTTTTGATTCGATTTGGGATTTGAGCGGTTCCAACGAGATTCGAACGGAACCAATGGTGGTTTAGGAACGAGGAAGGTCGGGTGGGTATCTGGTGTGAGTTTGGGACTGGTTGGGGTAGGTTTAGGGTTTTCTCGAATCTTCGATTGAAGATTCGAGAAGCTATGGGATGATTCGAGGTAAACGGAGCAGGGATTCATGGAGAGGGTGGTTAGGGGGTTCAATGGTGTTAGTTTGGCGAGCATTAGACCCCAGGCCACCGGGTTCACGGCGAAGGGATTGGGGGGCGGCTGTTAGGGTTTTGAGTTTGGTGAGAGGATTTGGGAGAGACGAGAGGAGGGGTCGTGAAATGGGGGGGGATATGGGGTTTGGTGTATTAAAATGCAGGGATTAATTTGAGCCGTTGGATTACAAAATTCCAACGGCTGTGATCAATTGACCATGCGAAACGGTGTCGTTTCGGGTAATACGGGGCGGGTTGAGAGATGGTAACGGGTCGGGCTGGATATGGGTTATAGGGAACGATCTGGACCGTTGGATCAAGTGGAATGGTTGGCTGAGATCTTAGACGACGAAACGACGTAGTTTCAACATCACACTATGTCATTTCGCCTATCTCTAAGGCTGGATGAATTGGACCGGGTCAGGGGTGTTGAATTGGGCAGGATTGGATGGTTTTAGGTGTGGCCCAGTCCGCTTTTCTTTCTTTATTTCATGTTTCTTCTTTTTTCTCTTATTTTCCTTTTTAATTCCTAATTACAAAAATTCTAAAAATAAATTGTAAAACCAAAATTAACTTAAAATACTCATCAACTCCTAATAATAATTATCACACAAAATTTAAACAATTAAAGATCAAATCACACAATTTGATATTAAATGCTAAAAATGTAAAATTCATATTTTTTTTTGATTTTTTATTTTTGTAAAACAAACTTAATTGCTCCTAATTGTAGAATTAAATCCTAAATGCAAATGCGACATATTTGGTATTTCCATTAATTTTAAACAAACAAACACGCACAGACAAATACAAACAATAAAAGAAAAATAACACAAAATCCACAAAAATCACACACAACCCAAAACTATTTTATTATGAATTTTTGGAAGTATTTCTCATATAGGGCAAAAATCACGTGCTTACAGCAACCCATGGCTGTTCAGGAGGTGGCGATGCCCGGCATTGCTAATGTCACCTCCAGTATAGTGAAGCCCAGAATCACTGGGCACTTTGAGCTGAAACAGAGCATGATCCAACTGCTTCATGCAAACGGGCAATTTATGGNTGAGCTGAAACAGAGCATGATCCAGCTACTTCATGCAAACGGGCAATTTATGGGTCTTCCACACGAGGATCCACAACAACACATTTTGAACTTCTTGGAGATTAGTGATACTTATATCACTAACGGGGCTACTCCAGATTATGTTAGGCTCACACTTTTTCCATTCTCTTTGTTGGGTGAAGCTAAGCGATGGCTAAAGGCAGAACCAACAAATTCCATTACATCATGGAACGATTTGGCAAGATAATTTCTGGCAAAGTTCTTTCCTTCAGGCAAAACTGCAAAGATCAGAAGTAAGATAGTTGCCTTCAAACAGAAAGCAGGAGAGTCTTTATACTCGGCTTGGGAAAGGTTCAAAGGGCTACTCAGAGACCGTCCTCATCACAATCAGACAAATGAAGTGTTAGCTCACACTTTCATAGAAGGATTACATTCTGAAACAAAGATCGTGGTAGATGCTGCAGCTGGGGGTCAAGTGTTGGAGAAAAGCTTTGACGATATATATGCATTATTGAATAAATTCTCCAAGAGCAATCCGGATTGGCAAGGAGAGATGGGCAGACACACAGTGCAAAGGTCTGCAGGGGTTCTCGAGTTAGATGCCGTCTCAGCATTATCTGCGCAGATTGCTACACTTACCGATCAAGTCAACCAGATGAACGTGAATATCAACAAGCAGCAGGTACAACATGTTCAAGCTTTTTGTGAAATATGTGGAGAGGGACACACGAGTGACATATGTCCCGCAAACCCAGAGTCTGTCTGCTTCGTGGGTAACTCAAATAGAGGCCAAGCAAATCAATATGGGAACACGTACAATCCTAATTAGAGGAACCACCCAAACTTCTGTTGGGGTGGAAACCAGGGCACTCAGAATCAATACAGGCCTCAAGCACCTCAACAGTAGTATAGACCACCGCTAGGTGAGCAACAAGCGAGTTCTACAAGCCACCTTGGAGACATGTTTAAAAAAATAATGGCTGAACATCAATCCCTCATTACAACAGTGAGAAATTTGGAGCGTCAAATGGGACAGCTAGCTAGTGCTCAAATCACTAGACCAGCTGGAGCTCTTCCAAGCGATACTGAAGCAAATCCTAAGACGTGCATTAATGTCGTGTCGTTGAGGAATGGGAGACAACTTGAGGAAGTTCTTCCTAAAAAGAGGAAACATGTGACTTTTAATAAGAGGCCGACCACTATAGAATCAACATCAAAGAAAGCCTCGGAGCCAGAGAAACCAACTGGAGAGGCGGTGGCTGAGCAACCCCCACAATTGATTGCAAGGACACCACCTCCATTCCCTCAAAGATTGCAGAAATTCTAAGAAAATGCCGCGTATAAAAAGTTTCTTGATATCTTGAAGCAGGTACAGATTAATATTCCATTGGTTGACATCTTACAAGAGGTACCCAAATATGCAAAGTACATCAAGGACATTGTGGCAAATAAAAGGAGGCTAACTGAGTTCGAGACTGTGGCACTCACTGAGGAGTGCTGTTCCAGAATTCAAGGCAAGCTACCTCCGAAATTAAAGGATCCAGGTAGTTTCAATATCCACATCTCCATTGGTAAACATGCTGTTGGGCGAGCTTTATGTGATTTTGGAGGGGGCATCAATTTTATGCCTCTATCTATGTTCAGACAGTTAGGGTTGGGCGAACCACGCCCAACGATAGTTATCTTACAATTAGCTAATCGCTCCCTCGCTCATCCTGAGGGAGTGATTGAAGATGTGATAGTTCAAGTGGGATCTTTCATATTCCCCGCTGATTTCATTATTCTGGATTACGAGCCTGATCAGGAAGTCCAATTTATTTTGGGACGTCCATTCTTAGCCACGGGCCGAGCCATTATTGATGTCTACAAAGGAAAAATGATAATGAGAGTAGGTAACCAAGTGGAGGTATTCAATATTTATAGAGCACTGAAGTTACCAGCCCATTATGAGGAGTTATCCATGATCTCGGTGGTGGAGAGTGATGCTACTTCGTTAGTACCCTACATGAGCCCCGCGGATCCTATTGAACGAGTATTGATTGGGGATGCAGAAAAATATGAAGATGAAAGAATGGGAGAAATCGAGAAAATGCTAGATATGTCCTGCAATTATGTACATGGATTCAGAAAATTTGAAGAGTTGGACAGACCTGTTGCGCTGACCTCTCCCAGGCAATCTATTGAAGAAGCTCCGAAGCTAGAACTCAAGCCACTTCCAGCGCATCTGCGCTATGCTTATTTGGGAAACTCTGAGACACTGCCCGTAATTATTTTATCCAGCTTGACCAGCACTCAAGAAGAAAAATTGCTCAGAGTCCTCTGTGAGCATAAAAAGGTCATTGGGTGGACTATAGCTGACATCAAGGGTATTAGTCCCTCGTTTTGCATGCATAAAATCTTTTTAGAGGATGGACAACGCCCCAGTATAGAGCATCAAAGGATATTGAATCCTATCATGAAGGAGGTAGTGAAAAAGGAAGTAAACAAGTTTCTCGATGCATGTATCATTTTTCCCATTTCTGATAGCAACTGGGTAAGCCCGGTTCAATGCGTGCCCAAAAAGGGAGGAATAACTGTAGTTGAGAACGAGAAGAATGAGCTAATCCCCACTCGTACTGTTACGGGATGGAGAGCCTGCATTGATTATAGAAGGCTCAATAAGGCAACTCGCAAAGATCACTTCCCACTCCCATTTATCGATCAAATGCTAGACAGGTTGGCCGGGCATGAATATTGCTGCTTCCTCGATGGTTATTCAAGATACAATCAGATTGTCATATGCCCAGAGGATCAGGAGAAGACTACTTTTACTTGTCCTTATGGCACTTTCGCCTTCAAGCGAATGTCGTTTGGTCTTTGTAATGCACCAGCCACTTTCCAGAGGTGTGTGATGGCTATTTTCACCGACATGGTGGAAACATTTGTGGAGTGTTTATGGATGACTTTTTAGTTTTTGGGTCTTCTTATGATGATTGCTTGAGGAATCTAAACAAGGTGCTAGCCTACTGTGAAGAAACAAATCTGGTACTGAACTGGGAAAAGTGCCACTTTATGGTACAAGAAGGCATCGTGTTGGGTCACAGAGTATCTGGGGGCGACATTGAAGTTGATAAAGCAAAGGTGGAGACGGTTGAAAATTACCTCCACCAATTTCAGTAAAGGGTGTCCGGAGTTTCTTGGGACACGCGGGATTCTATCAGCGCTTTATTAATGATTTTTCAAAAATTGCTACTCCTTTGTGTAGGCTGCTTGAAAAAGATATGACATTCAACTTTGATGATGCTTGCCTTAACTCATTTGAAGAACTTAAAAAGAAGTTAGTGACTGCTCCCATTATTGTGGCACTGGATTGGTCTTTACCTTTTGAACTTATGTGTGATACGAGTGATCATGCGATCGGGGCAGTGTTAGGCTAGAGGAAGGACAAAGTGTTTTATTCCATCTACTATGCGAGTAAGACTCTTGGCGATGCCCAGCTGAATTACACCACCACTGAGAAGGAGTTGTTAGCTGTTGTGTGGGCCTTTGAGAAATTCCGGGCATACTTGGTGGGAACAAAAGTCATAGTCCACACCGATCATGCAACTATCAGGTATTTATTTACCAAAAAGGAGTCTAAGGGTAGATTGATGCACTGGGTATTATTACTGCAGGAATTTGATGTAGAAATACGGGATCGAAAGGGGACAGAGAACCAGGTAGCTGACCATCTATCAAGGTTGGAAAACCACGACCACGTGGAGGAAGGTGGCCAAGTTAGAGAAGTATTTCCTGATGAGCAGCTTTTTTCTATAACCGAAGACCCTCCCCCATAGTAGTAGTGTTTGATTTTGAGTTTTAACTTGCTAACAAATGCAGGCAACGAAGGGCGGGTGAAAGGACCATCAACCAGGAGCAAAACAGGTGAACAAAATGCAAAAATAATCGCCCAGGTGCGCGACTTCGCGCCCACTTCGTGCATCTGGACAAAACATTCTTCCTGGAACAAAAAAAGGGGCGCGCGAAGAGGTGCGTGAAGTCCAAACTTTGCGCAATAGCTCGCACATTTTGAGAACCTATTCTGCCTGGAGCGCGTGAAGTATGCGCGAAGTACTGCGCGACCCCCATCCGAATTCCGGTTTTTGTTATTCGATTTAATTTTTTTCTTTCTTTTTCTTTGTTTTAATTTTTTTTTATTTATTTGCTCACTACCAAATTACCTTAACCCCTTTCTTTCCCAACCAAACACAAAACCCTCACTTCCCCTTTCACAACCCAAAAGCCCCCAAATTCCCTTTCCTTCTCCCAAACACCCTCAACGCCTCCCCCAAATTTCCAGCACCCCTGTACCAATTCCCCCTCTCACGTCTGTCTACCCCAAATCCCTAGCACCTCCCACCTTCTCCTTCACAAGGTAAGAGCCCTAGTTTTACTTTTTCTTTCTTTTCTTCTCCTATTATTTCTCTTTATATTTTCAGATTTTTTTTGGTTGAGTGTTGTATCTTATGCAATTAGTTTGTGTAGTTGTATTTTGTGTTGTGGTGTTCAATCTTTATGAAATATGTTATGGGGTTAGTTTATTGTAAGTGTGGGGTGGGTAGGTGAGCTTTTGTGGGAAATCCTAGTGCAAGACATTTAGAAAAGAGTTATGAGAACCTAATGCCCACAAGGTGTTTGTGGAAAGGTCTCAATGAACATGATTATGTAGTTGTGACCAATTTTGCGTGTGAAGTCTGAGTAACCGCATTACGTCACACTATTTTTGCTGGGCTGAGCTAAAGTGTTTTTGCAGGTATTATGGTAACCAGAAAGTGCCAAGCCACAGGTCCATCCACCAGCCGCCAAAGGGCAGCCCTGCACATCCCTATGACAGCAACAAATTTGTCTCACCTGAGGCTCAGACCCATTTCATAGAGAAGGCTGCGAATAAGTCAGTTCCGGAGAGGGACATTGACATCAAAAAGGTCAAGGGACGATGCCCCCACATGTAAAATTAGTTGATGAAGCGGGGCTTGCAGGCTTTCATTGACGAGCCAGGGGAGGCGAATGTAATGGTTATTCGCGAATTCTATGCGAATCTGCCAGCAGCATGTCAACCATGTGGTCATGGTGCACCACAAGGCAGTGGATGCCCCTGTTGAGGCTATACGTACTGCATATCAATTGCCTGACCCACTGCCTGACAATACAAATTTTTATGAGTGGTCCAAACGCCCAACAGACGCTAAGTGGAATCGCTTCTTTGACTCAATATACGTACCCGGAAAAATAGTGGAGTGGCTGGACTGCGGTGAGAAGTTCCACTCCTCCGTTTTAACTACAGAGGCGAAGTGCTAGCTCTATGTGATTAACAGTCGCCTCATCCCCTCCAAAAATACTACGGAGGTGAATGGACCCCGCGCCTCATTAATTTGGTGTTTCATCAACGGTCTTCCCTTCGACATGGCCAAGGTGATTCATGATGAGATGTGTATTAGGTTCCCTTAGTGCCAGTATGGGTTCTTTTTCCCATCCTTGGTGACTAAGCTTTTCCGGCAAGTGCAAGTGCCCGAAAATATTACTGTAGACGGGCTGTAAAAAAGGACTACACAATCCGACCCGGCAAGAACACAGCGGGACCAACCCCAGCAGCAGCGGCAGGAGGAGAGGATGAAAGTAGTTCTGATGCATCGTCGGAGGACGCTGATGTACAAATGAAGGAGCCAGCACCAGCAGCGCCATCAGGAGCAGCATCCACATCAGGAACTGCCAGGTTGTCCCGGTCCACAGTATTGGAGCAGGAGGTGGCTGGAATATGCTCATCATTGACTGAGTTGGGCACTCGTGTGGATGAGATAGCTGACCGACAAGTCAAGTCGAAAAAGAAGTTCATGGGTTGGTTGCGAGCTTTGGGGCGTGCATGCCACGTGAACCCAGAAACCGTTTCCGACCAAGAGTGAAGCTCCAGGGAAGTCTCTTTACCTCACAGATCTTTTTATTTTTAAGCCATGGGGACATGTCTTTATATTTAAGTGTGGGCTGGGGTACTTCGTTGTATCTATATATGTGAATGAATTGATTGCTAGGTTTAATCTTGCTTTGTGCTTTTTGACGTTGATAGTGTTGGTAGAAAATAGGAATCCTTAGTTTACAATAGATAGGTGGCTAAAAAAAACTGAAAAATTGTAGGCTCTTCCTGATGATGGATCTTTTTAGACGATTTTCTTGAGGGAAATGAGTCTAGAGAAAACACCAAAAAGATTTTTTTTTGTTTCTTAGGTAGTGTAACAACTCCCCCTTGGTTTTTCTTTAAGCCGCGGTTCTTTTCCAAGGGTTTATCTTGAACCGGGCATAGGTAGTTTTTATTTTTCTTTTCTTTTTGATTTTGGATTAGGGTGATGGTCTATGAGCTATGAATTGAAAAAGAACCCATAGCGTTGACATACCTGAACACTATAGAACATAGGGTGTAACGCTTAGTCCTAATTGTTGAATCTCACTGAAGGTGCCTTAATTTTTATGTTTGCTACTGAATTGAATACTTATAATGGAGCGTCTTGATGAGCTGATCTGAATGAGTCATATGCCATGTGTGGTGAGTATTTGTGTAGTCCATGCATTGTACTTGTGTCTAGAACTTGCCCGGTGTGTGAGTTGAAGCGAAATCCTAGGTGATGCTCGGTTTGGAAAATGATTTTAGGCTTTCTTTGACCTTTTTGAGCTTGATTGCTTATCATAAATAAAATTTGTCCCTAGCTAACCCTTTTGAGCCTTTATCCTTTTGTTTGGCACCCGCAGTACAAACCTATACCCTTTTGTTCTTGATTGACATTATTTTGATCTGTTACCTCTTCAAGCACTTTAATTGTGAGAAGAGCGCTAAAAGAAGTAAGAAGGAAATAAGTGTGGGGCGGCTTTTGAGTGGAACCAGTAAAAGGTTGAAAGGTGCACTTGTTTTAAAACGAATACACCACTAGCGGAAATTGAACGACAAGAAGAGTAAACTGATCCATTTTGTCTTGTTCCGCTTAGTGGGTATGAATTAATAGAGTGCTTAAAGAAGAAGGGAGTATTTGTGTGATGATATTGTTTGTGAATGAGAAGGGGGTTGAAGAATTTGTGCTAAAAATTGCTCATGTGATGTGTTAAACTGCTTAGGAGGGTTAGTCACTATTCCTAAATGTATCCTACCCGTCCCTTAGCCCACATTACAACCATGAAAAAGTCCTAATTGATTTTGGATCGAGCTAGCCTACATTAGTAGAGATTTACATTAAGGGCAAGCTTATGGTACCAATTGCATGCATGTGACTTCTATTGTGAGAGTGAGTGCTTTCCTTGATATATGCGAGTGTAAGACTTGAATGTGTGGATTGAATTCAATTTTGTTGATGTGATTGTGAGGGAATTTGATTCGTGACGGAAAAGCAAGTCTTGACTTCTGTGTAGAGTACTTTGAGGATGTGTGAATATTGCATGGCACTTGAGAGTCGGCTTTGACGCTAGGAATGTTCACTGCTAGGCGTGATGTATGTACATTGTTCTAGGTGTAATGCGTTAGGGGGAAATGGTTGAGTGAAGGATTTTCAGAGAGTATGGTTTGATTGCTCGAGGACTAGCAATGGATTAAGTGTGGGGTGTTGATAAGAGGCGAAATCTAGGTGATTTAGCTATTGTTTATGCTTCTGCTTGATTATATTCCAATGACATATTATAGTTAATTTATGAGAAATAGACTCTAATTGTGATTTGTATGCATTGCAGTAAGAGGAGTCCATATGATGCTTGAAAAAGGTGATTGGAATGATTTATGAGCAAAAACGACCCCTCGGAGTTGAGTACGTGCAAGGACGAGATAAGAAAATGGAAGAAACTCAGGCCCAGACGCGCGAAGTACCGTGCACTTGTTCGCGCGCTGAGACAGAATACCGCGCGAAGTACCGCGCGAAGTAACACGCGACTTCGTGACCCCCCGGTCCAGGAAAACGTATTTAGGGGTAAAATTGGAATTTCGGAGAAAACCCACCTAACTTAAATAAAATTAAGCTCGCCCAAGATCTGGAGAGGGAGAATTGCAGAGTTTAGAGAGAGAAAGAGGGAAGCAAGGATGTGTTTGGATCATCAAGTTCTTCTTTTCTTTTCTTTTCTTTGTTTTCTTCATTTTGTGATGGAATTGAATCTATTTGTGATATACACTAGCATGTGTGGCTAAAACCCACTGTTCTGGGGTTGTGATTTAGCCATGATTATTGTTGTTTGATATTGACTAGATCTTGATTATAATTTGTTCATATATGGTTGTTTCTTCAATTCTGAGTTTAATTGCTTAATTGTCTGGCCATCAGTTAAGTTCTATCTACTATTTGCGCTATGCTTGGGAAAGCCATGTTTAGATTAGAGAAGAATTGAAGAGAGCATGATCTTAACCCTTAGGGGGAGTGGATTTGTGGTTAGGATAGGAATATACCTAGACACCATGCTTAATTGAATATCGTGAATTTAATGCATTCTTAACAGATTGATTCCATAGGAATATAAGCGTTAATCTATTGAGAATAGACAAGTAGTACTTCGGGAGAAGGCTATGAGAGCATTTATCGATTAATTAGAAACCATGAGTAAATTATATGAAGGGAAGAGTCAATTAGAACACAATATGATTGGTGAATCGATCATAGCCCTGGAATATTTATCTCTATTGAATAAACAAAAATAAACTCGTTACTTGATAATTTAGTTGTTACTTAGAATTATAATTAGCATAATTGCAAGGAGGGATCGACGCAGCGAGGGCTGGTGGGAACAACCCTTGCGCTTCAACAAAGAAAGGCATCAGGCTATATTAGATCCTCGCATCCACCACCGCCAAGACACACAGAAGCACTGCAGCGACATGTCGCCCCACTCCGTAATGAAAGAGGTATGCCCCCTTTATTATCTGCCCATCACTTTTGCGTGTCTCCATAAAAAATAGTGTACGCGCTGGAGAAGCTGGGCACCAAAGTACAATGGCCGTAAAAAATAAAATCAGACCCCGCCACGAGGAAATAAAACGTCCTGTGTGAGTTCCACCAGGAACGAGGGCACAAAATCGAAGATTGCATAGGGCTACGGCAGGAGGTAGTCAGAATGCTGAACCAAGGATACTTGAGGGAGCTGCTCAGCGATAAGGTAAAGATCAGCTTCGCACGAGGGCGGGAATAACCTCAGGGGCCGCCAAAGCCACCTTCGCCAGCACACACCATCAACATGATCGTCGGAGGAGGCGACGATTCAGCAATCAACCATGTAAAATTCACCACCTTGCACAGACTGAAACGAACAATCGCCCACGAACGGTATGACGACTTCGAAGAAAGTATCACCTTCGATAAGTCTGATGTCGACGGTTTGTCCTTTCCTCATTATGATGCTTTGGTCATAACTTTACGTATTGTTGACACTGATGTTAAGAGAATCATGGTTGATGACGCCCATGGATACACGCCATGCGGGCAGTCCCCTCAAGCTTCTACCAAGTGATCAACCCCTTGGGGAGTATTTAGCATTCGGGGCGAGCCGCGCACCACACAAAAATGCTACCAAATCGCTCAAGACTGCTCACACGCCAAACAGTTGAAAGGAGCAAGTGCGGAAGCATAGCTATCAGCCATGTCGGGGACTAAGGTCGACCTGACAACGGAAGCCATCAAAGATCTGGATATCGTAGAAGCCTGCAAAGCAACGATCGAGGATCTCGACCCAGTACAACTGGACAACATCGACCACACAAAGAAAGCCTACATCGGACACAGCCTTTGTGATCCAAGTAAGTACCATGAATTCCTAACTAACCATGCAGATCTATTTGCTTTTTCTCATTCAGATATGCCGGGGACACCAAGAGACATTGCTACCCACAAGCTGAACGTCGACCCGCTGCATACACCCGTACGGCAAGTTAGAAGAAAGTTCAATACCACAATCAATGTGGCTGTCAGCGAAGAGGTAGATAAGCTACTAGCCAACAGATCCATAAGGGAATCAAAATATCCCCAATGGGTCGCCAATGTCGTTATGGTCAAAAAGAAAAATGGAAAATGGAGGGTGTGCATCGATTTCACCGACCTTAAATAAGCATGCCCGAAGGACTCGTTCCCGTTACCTCACATCAACCAGTTGATCAACGCCACAGCAGGACCTGAGTTGCTAAGCTTCTTGGATGCCTACTCCGGCTACAACCAAATCATGATGGCCGAGGAGGACCGAGAAAAGACAACCTTCATCACCCACCAGGGGACATATTGCTACAAGGTGATGCCCTTCGGACTCAAAAACGCAGGGGCTACGTATCAGAGACTGGTTACCAGAATGTTCAAGGAACAGCTTGGCAAGACCATGGAAGTCTACATCGACGATATGCTGGTAAAATTGGCAAACAAAGAGGACCACCTCGACCATTTGAAAGAAGCCTTTGAGATACTACGACAGTATGGGATGAAACTGAACCCAGAAAAGTGCGCCTTCGGCGTAGCATCAGGGAAGTTCTTGGGTTTCCTCGTATCACAACGAGGTATCGAAGTAAACCCGGACCAGATCAACGCAATAGACGCAATACCTGAGACCTTTGAACAGCAAAAAATAGGTACAAAAGCTGACAGGGCGAATAGCTGCCCTATCCAAGTTTATTTCACGGTCCTCCGACAGATGCCATAAATTTTTCAACGTATTGAGAAAAGATCACGGACTAAAATGGAACGAGGACTGCGTCGAGGCTTTGAAAAAATTAAAAGAATACCTGTCTTCGCCACCATTGCTAGTTAAAGCGAACCCTGACGAACCCTTGTTAGTATACCTGGCGGTGTCCGAAGTCGCTGTCAGCGCAGTCCTGGTCCGTGAAAACAAAGGTACGCAGTCTCTTATTTGCTATATCAGCAAAATCCTAGTGGACGCCGAAATACGGTATCCACACCTTGAGAAGCTGGCCGTGGCACTAGTCATAGCTTCACGAAAGCTTAGACCTTACTTTCAGTGTCATCCCATAAAAGTCATTCCTTCCCCCTGAGAAGCATCCTACACAAACCCGAGTTGTTGGGCAGGCTCGCCAGATGGGCCATAGAGCTCAGTGAACACAACATATCCTATCACCCAAGAAATGCCATCAAGTCGCAGGTACTTGCAGATTTTTTCGCCGATTTTAGTACAGAGATTCTGCCGGAAGCGGAACTAGAGGCCATTCGTGCCACTCCTAGTGACGACCTCTTGACCCTCTACACTGATGGTGCTTCCAACGCCTCGGGTTCAGGACTGGGACTCGTACTCGAGGTCCCCACGGGAAAAATAATTTGTCAGTCTATACGATGCCCCGAGATGACTAACAATGAGGCCGAGTACGAGGCTGTGATTGTAGGTATGAAGTTAGCCATCAAGTAAGGAGCTCGACGACTCATCCTCCATTGCGATTTTCAACTCGTGGTGAACCAGGTCACCGGGACTTACCAGATCAAGGAACAGAGACTGCAGAAATATCAATCAGAAATTCACAAGTTGATGCCCGAGTTCGACAAGTGCCGCCTGGAACAAATCCCGAGGGCGCAGAACGTCGAAGCGGATGGCCTAGCCAAATTGGCTGCAGCTACCAAAAACATCAACAAGGAAAATATAGTCACCCTCCTCCATTCAGACATAGATCACACCGAGGTACTCTCTTTAAATCTAACTTGGGACTGGCGCAACCAGTTTATCTCCTATCTGCAGGACGGGACACTCCCGCTCGACAAAAAAGCAGCCAAAAAGCTCCGCGTACAAGTCGCTCGATACTGCCTAATAAATCATGATCTGTACAAAAGAACGTTTGACGGACCCCTCTCTAAGTGCTTGGGGCCACACCAAACAAGGCAAATACTCGAAGAGGTACACGAGGGCCACTGCGGCGTGCATACCGGCAATCGTGCCCTCGTCCATTGCATCATCCGAGCCGGGTACTGCTGGCCCACAACGAAAAAGGAGGCAGCAGAATATGTTCACAAGTGCGAATAGTGCCAAAGTACGCTCCCATGATACATCAACCGGGAGAGCCCCTACACTCAGTAAGGTCACCTTGGCCCTTCATCAAATAGGGAATGGATATAATCGGTCCCCTACCAGCAGGGCGAGGAAAGGTACGATTTCTATTAGTTTTGACTGACTATTTCTCCAAGTGGGTAGAAGCAGGTGCGTACATCCAAATACGCGAACAGGAAGTCATCGCCTTTATATGGAAAAACATCATATGCCGCTTCGGAATTCCCAAGGAAATCAGCTGCGACAACGACCCCCAATTCATCGGCAAAAAGATAACGGAGTTCTTTGGCAAATGGCATATCAAATGGATACTCTCCACGCCATATCACCCTGCTGCCACGGCCAAGCAGAACCCTCCAACAAAATAATATTGAACATACTAAAGAAGAAACTCGAAGAAGCCAAAGGGCTCTGGCCCGAATTACTACCAGAGGTACTGTGGGCATACCGGACAACGCCCAAATCTAGCACAGGAGAAACAGCATACTCGCTGGTTTACGGAACCGACACAGTTATACCAGTCTAAATCGGAGAACCAAGCCTGAGATATTCACATACCGACGGAGCAGATAACGACATGGGTTGGCTTCAAGACCTCGACGAGGCCGAAGAACGAAGGTATATGGCCCACATAAGAATGACGGCTCAAAAGCAACAGGTCGAAAGGTATTACAACAAAAAAGCCAAAATACGACCACTCAAAGTAGGCGACTACGTCCTTAAAGCCAAAACTTTGGCGTCAAAAGACCCGAGCGAAGGGAAACTGGGCACCAAATGGAGTGGGCCATATAAAATCACAGCAGATGCAGGCAAAGGAGCATTCCAGTTGGAAACAATGGAAGGAAAAACACTCCAAAACAACTGGAACGTCACCCGCCTTAAGTACTTCCATTTTTAAAGGGCGTCTGCCGAGTCGTACTCTTTTTCCCTTACCCGAGTTTTGTCCCAATTGGGTTTTCTCGGGGAGGTTTTTAACGAGGCAGCGAAGGGGACCTCTAGGGGCATATGGAGACAGGTTTATCATACCGTCCATTCAACGTATTCTCCAGGCTGATATAATAAAGGGACTAGCCTAGTTGAGTCTCCATTATGTAAGAGGCTAAGACCACCTTCTCTATTATGTAAGCGGCTAAGGCCACCTTCTCCATTATGCAAGCGGCTAAGGCCACCTTCTCCATTATGTAGCAGCTATGGCCATCGGCAATGATCGTCGACCCCGATCGATGACGATGGATAACACTTCAACGACAATTGAAGTTACATCCTATGGGCTAAAGGCCATCGCCAGTGATCGTCGACCGACCATTCGACGCGTTCTCCAGGCCGATATAATAAAGGGACTAGCCTAGTTGAGTCTCCATTATGTAAGCGGCTAAGACCACCTTCTCCATTATGTATGTCACGCCCCAAATTCATGGAATATCACCGGCGCTCGACCGGGTATCCCCAATCAAGCGGACCTGGGTGCCTTTCCTATCCCGCACATACCCCGTATTTTCATTATCCATTAATCAAAGGAAATAGTCACTTATGAGGTTTACAACTTTCATCGTCCAATATACAAAATACATATTTACATAAGTTCTCAACCCACATTTACTGTCTACGGAGCCTCTAAAAGTACAACAGGATAATATAGTATTTGCTGGTAACAAGGCTCCGGCTATACCTTACACAAAATCAAAATAAAACTCCAGACACAAGCGCCCTGAGCCACGTAGCGCCCCGAGAGGAGTGGGGCTCACCAAAAAGCTGATGGAAGACGAAGGGGGAGCTACGATTGGTAGGCTAGAGTACCTGCTGCAGATCCACCTACAATCATAACACGAATGTAGCGCCCCCGGCAAAAGGGACGTCAGTACACTTGAATTGTACTGGTATGTATAACAAACCTTACCCTGAGTAACCTCAAGCCATACACAAGTAATAAACAATAGAAGAAAGCAACAATTGAGTGCACACAAGGAAAACAATCAAGGCAAACAAGTTAACAAACTCTCCTTTCCCCATCATCATTTCCACATTTTCAATTTCACAACATTCTCATATTTCATTTCAGTAGTGATATCGATCACTTTCCACACTTATTACCTCGGCCACCCTTATTACCTCGGTCACCCTTATCACCACAACCCACAACTTATTATTCATGTTGCGGCGCTCAACCCGATCCCACCGAGAAATCACAATTCACAAACAATACCACAACAATGATAATTTAGAAGGATAACCACAACAAGTTTTAAGAACAACAACAACAAATCCCAATAACAACAGCAACACAACTCACAAAAGGTTTAGGTGACTATCCATATCATTTCCATCTTTTTCAACAGCCCGTTGTCGCACCTCCTTTTGGCGCTACCGCACCCCGCGAAGCGCGTGATAAAGGGAGTTTTTCCAATTAAAGGACAATCGAAACGAGGTTCGTTTATTAAGAGATTCAGAGTCACCACTTGGGAGATTAATGGTGCCCCAAGTCACCGGTTGAATCCCGAATCGAGGAAAAGATTGACTCTGTATTACGATCCGCTAACCAGAAATCCGGATAAGGAATTCTGTTAACCCAGGAGAAGGTGTTAGGCATTCCCGAGTTTCGTGGTTCTAGCACGGTCGCTCAACTGTCATATTTAGCTTATTTATCTAATTTTATAACATGCTTTAACTTATGTGCAAATTTTAACCTTTTAACCGCTTTCAATTATTTTTTAAGGAAAATTGAACATCGTTTAAAATATGTTTTTGGATTACGTCACATGAAATGCACCCGAATCCTCGACACATTTTATTCGATGTTTTGGGATTTGGATTTGGGTCGCATGAAATGCATACCAAAATTTAGGAAGGTAAAATTGTTAAATACGCGCCTAAAGTGACTAGAGCATTATTATTTTGGGAAGGCCGCAAAATTCGCTAAACGGCCTGTCCCGAAATCTAAGCATTTGAAGTAACCATCCATTGAAGGCCCCACAGTTTGTGTTTTGTTCGGCGAGGCTCGTCTCATTTATTATTATTTTTTTAAAAATAGAATTACAACGTCGTGAAAATGCATCTCGAGCTGCATCACATAAATGTACCCGCAGTTTTTGACACGTTCCAACTTCGTTGAGATTTGGATTTGAGTCACATAAATGTGCACCCGAGTTTAGGGAGATAACATTATTAAATACGTGCCTAAAGATACTAACGCGTTATTATTTTTGGGAAGGCCGTGAAATTCGCTAAACGACCCATCCCGAAGTCTAAGTATTTTAATATACACATTTATTGAGGGCCCCATGCTTTGTACAATTTTGTTGGGCGAGGCACACCTCTAATTTTAATTTAAAAGCGAAGTACATTCCGCTATATTTATTTAAAGAGTTAATTCAAGGTTATTTAAAACATATTGCAAGCCACGCTACATGAAATGCACTCGTGGTTCACGACACACTTTATTTAACCCTGTTCAAAATTGGAGTCGGGTCACATGAAATGCACCCCCGATTCCTTTAATCTAATTCCGTAGTTCAGTTGAAGAATAACGAACCAATTTCTATAATGTGACACAATCATGCTCAGCTATTGTCACACCTCCTTTTGACGCTACCGCACCCCGCGAAGGGCGTTGTAGAGGGAGTTTTTCCAATTAAAGGACAATCGAAACGGGATTTGATTATTGAGAAAATGGAGTCGCCACTTGAG
>MU724131.1:160756-188511 GCA_026770625.1 Nicotiana glauca | reverse complement strand
TCAAGTTTTTAACAACCAAAACCCTAAAAATCTAAATGTAACAGTATGAATAGCAATCAAAGCCTAAGATTATGTGATTTTATCAAGAATTTACCACAGAAAGTAGATCGTGGACATGCAAACACAAGCAAAAGTAAATCAAATAAAAAAAAGAATCAGATATTTAGCTTTTTACTTTCTTTTCTTCTTTATTTTCTTTTCTCTCTTTCTTTCTTCTGTTCTTTTCTTTTCTTCGTTTTCTTGATTTTCCAGGCCTTTTGAATCTCTGGATATCATTTTCTTGAGACTTTTAACCCCAGGTAGACCTTTGAGTCTTTTTTAGCGAAAAGACTCGTTAGATTTAGAGCTAGGTGTTCTAGGGATGTCATAGGGTGGCTTTGAAGCAAAAGTGTTCGTCGGCGTGGGTTCCGGAGACACTCAAGTTGATATTCGACGAGTTCTGGGTTTATTCGAAGGAAAAGACTCAGAGGGGTAGAAATAGGAGACAAAGGAGATCCTATGGTGTTAAGGGTGGATTCTGAATCATAACTTGTGTTAGCCGGAGTAGGGTTCCGACGACACTTGGACGAATATTCGAGGAGTTCTGGTTGGTTTTCAAGAAAACCAGTTATGGGGGGTGAAAGAGGAGGTTGAGACCTTCAAGGGGTGTTAATGGTGGCTTCATCGGAACTGTTTGTATTTTCCGCCGGTAGGGTTCCGGCGGGTGGTTGAGAGAGAAGGGGGGGGGAAAGAAGGCGGCTAGGGTAGATGATGAAGAAGGGATGATGAAAATGATTTTAGGGTTTAGTATATTAGGTATATTAAAAGGGGATCATTGAACCAGAACCGTTGGATGAAAGCTAATGAATGGATGAAATTTCTTGTTACCTACACGACACCGTTTAGATTAGCAACGTTTCATTTTTATCCGTTAGACTAGATAAATGAACGGTCAAGATCTGACGTTTAAAACGCCGTTGTTTGATTTAGTAGATGGCCAGTATTTCTGGCCGTTTGATCAAGGATTTGAATGGTTCAGATTAATTGTTTTAAAACGATGTCTTTTGGTTTTGGTCTCAAACAGGCGGGTGATGTAATTTTGGGCCTGGACTAATTTGGGCTAATGTATTTCCAATTTGGGCTAATGTATTTGTTATAATTATTGTATCAGTCCACTTTTATACTTTGTATTTTGTATTTTCTTCTTTTTTCTTTTGTACTTTGTATTTATTTCTTTAATATATTTTTTGTATTTTCCTTTTGCATTTTATTTCTTTTCATATTTTCTTTCTTGTATTTTTCTTTTTCTTCTATTTTTCTGATTTTTTGCTAATTTTAAAAGTAATTAATTTCTATTTTTTATGGTATTTTCTAATTAAAAATACTATTTGATTTTTCTTTAATTTGTTCCCCAAAATGTATTAAAAAAAATTATAAAATTAAAATCCTAATATTCCTGCATATTTTGTATATATTTTTATGAATTACTATGCAAGTAATTAACCTAAAAAATGCCACAAATTATTTAGTAAAAATTTAAAAATCATTTTGCTTAGATTTTGGGAATAATTTTCTCAGGACAAAAATCACGTGCTCACAAGCGTGAGAAACATTTAACACAGATTAATCATGTAAGCACACATATAAAGGAAAAGAAGGACAATACATGCGTAATAGAGATGGAAAACATACGAGTATAATACAGACAAACACCTAAAAAAAATAACCGCAAGAATCAAAAGACTTTCAGAAACCCTAATTTGAAATCAAACGATTTTTGAAAAGAAAATTTGGGAAAAACACTCAAAACGTCAAGAAGAACATAGACATAGCACAGATCTAAACAAATAATGGTGAAAGAACCTCGAATGGCTTAGGGTTTCAGATAAACCCTAGAAATGATAAAGGCTTGGAAGAATAAGATGAGATCCTGAGTCGAAACAGTCAGGAATCAAGCTTCCAGTGTTTGAACATGCCGGAACGTGGCCGAAAAACCATATATCTACGGATCTGAGATGGATCTGAAAAGAGACCATCGAGGTCAAGCCTCCAAACCTTGAGTAGCTTAGGCTCACGGGTGATAGAGGGTGAGCACAGGGCATCCATGGCTGGAGACGCCATAAATTCCGATAGGAATGAGGTGAGATAAGGCGGGAGGTGATTAGGGTTTAGGAGAGGTTAGAGAGCGTTTTAGAGATGAGGTGTTTCAAGTGCGGTGCCTTTGTGAAAATGACCTAGGGTTAGAGGGGTTGGGTTATTAAAAAAGGAAAGGAAGGATATTGGCTGTTGATCAAAATGATTAACGGCTCAGATTTAAAAGAAAACCGGGCGGGTTTAGCTATTGGGTCGTGGGTTGGGTATTTTTAGGAATTGGGTCGTTTAATCTGGGGCAGAAATGGGTCGAATTGGGGGCTAAAATTGAAAGGGAGAAGGGCTGTTATTGAAATAGCAATAGGCTAAGAGTTAAATAGCCAAATTTTCCTTTTTTTATTTTATAAAAAATAATAATAATCATTTTAAAAGCAAATTAAAAATACTGAGCAAACTAATACTATACAACTATTAATTGAAAATACTGAAAATAATTTGATAATTATAAAATGTTATTAATCATAAATAGGCTATAATTGCAATTACATGCAATTTAGCTTTAAGAATACCAAATAGATTTGTAAAAATATATAAAAATTACCTTAATTATATTTTGGTGTAAATATGAGAAGAGAATAAATTAATCATCAAAAAGAGATAATTTTGGGAGTAACTATTGATTTTATGCTGTTAAAAATAGACAATAAATTGATTTTAAAACGTTTGAAAGAGTAGGAAAAATGCCAAAAGTTTAGCTATGCTTATATATGCCTATATATGCTATTTTGAGGAGATTTTGAATATATGAAAAGGTATCGGGAAAAATTGGGTATCAACAATCAGCATCAGTGCCTTCATCTTCTATTTATCCACTTACGACACTACGAGTCTCCTAGACACTAGTGCGTCTCAACAACTAGATGAAGACAGCTACTGCAAAAATGTATGACCTATCTAGTTTTGCTGCAGCCGAGACATCTATCCCAGCTCCCTAGATTCCTCCGACAGTGGAGGATACTTTGAAGAAGATTCTAGAGAACTAGAAGACCATCATGGATACCTTGGTGGCACATGGAACAACAATTGAGGAGCTTGGGAAGCATGTGAAAAAGATGAGGAAATCACAGGTTTCGAAGAAGTCATTTGACAAATTAAGACGGGAGATGACCAAGATAGCAACAGTTGGGGATCTTCCATTTGACTTGCTGATAGAGACAGCTCCAACAATACCATCAGCACCAGCTGGCCAGTCTGAGGAGCTAGACCTTGCTGCCCACACTGCTGAGGCAGTGCTACGGATGTTCACTAACCCATCTCTCCCCGAGCTGAGGATGATGAGATACAGTTGGAGGAGCCTGAAGGTAGTGATGTTGCTATGGACACGGAGACCACATAGGGAATCCTCTCCTCTCTTTCCCTTCCTTGATTTTATTTTGTTAAGCATTGGGAACAATGCTTATTCTTATTGGGGGGTGGGGGTGGAATTTATTTGATTTGATGACATTTGACATTGGTGTGTAATAATTGATATCATCTTCTTTCCTTTTTATTTATGTACATATTCTTCTCTTTTTCTCTCTCTCTATTGATATATAATTTCTTTCTTCCTTTCTCATTTTGTGTATTCGTTTATGCTTTCTGTAGTTTACTCTATAGCTTATTTATTTTGTTTTCCTAGCAGTCAATGTTTAGTCTATTAGCTTCTTATTTACTTTAATAGATTATTTTTAATTTAGTAGCTTATTTTTATGTTTAAGTAATCAATAAGTCTTTGGTTTTCTTAATGTGATGGTTCTTTCCAAAGGTGTTTTTTTGTGTGAACCAGGTGACTCTTTCAAACGATGGATGGCGTGACAACCTTCTTAAGGGATTGAGTCCGTTTTTTGATGTTTAGGTAAGAATAGTAGTAATAATGAATAAAAGGGCCTATTTGAGTAAAACTAGAAGAGTCAAGCATGCTTCAATTAGTACAACACACTTAACTATGTGCTTATGATTAAAACAAGTTCTTGGAAAGAAATAGCTCTAGTTAGTTACATTTTGACTCTTGTGCTGACTTAAGTAATCATTGAGTAGTGTCGAACCATTAGTGATTTTCAATCTTGAATATGGTTGTTGCGGGCCCTTGAATCTATCCTCTTTAACAATCTAGCTGTGTGAGAAGTGAGATGTTTTCCTGCTAGTCCAAGTACCCATGCAAATAGTCTAGAACTTTCCCCAAATATGTTTCTAGGCGATATTCTAAGTTTTGCTTGGCTTGAGAAGTAATTGTAGGCTATCCTTGACCTGCTTGAAATTTTTCATGTCCCACCAATGTGACATTCCTAGTCAACCCATTTGAGCCTAAGACCATTCTCATTAGATAACCACGTTCCAAGCCTTTAGCCATTTTGTAGTGGCCCTCTCTTGGCACCCGAGCTTTTCTTAACACTCTTGAGAAACAATTAGCTAAAATATAAGTTTGGGGTAGAGACGAGAAGTTTTAAAGTGGTATCAAGGAATAAAAAGAGAAAAAATGAAAAAAAGAAAGAAAGAAAGTAATAAATTGAAGAGTTGAATGGATTCAAAGAAACGCAATGATGGAAAGCATGGAGAAAATAAAGAAGGAGAAAATGAACATCATGACCAAGAAAGAGTGATGTTAAGTCTAGTCTATCTAGTTCCCTTAAGGAAAAATAAAATGAGTCAAAGAATCGACAAAATATGAGCCAAAACGAGAAAATGGAGTGCTTAAGGAATGATGAACCCATTCTATTCCAAAATTTCCTACCTTAGTCCAAAAGCCTTCATTAAATTCCGAAAATCCCTACGTAATTTCAAGCCGAGTGAACTTGCATTAGTGGTGATCTACATGTACGACAAGCATATGGTACATAGCGTCGTACTTGTAACATTCTTTTGAGAGTGATGAGCGAACTTTTCACAAATCTTTGAATTGAGTGCTTCATTATTAAGTGAGATATGCTACAGAAGATTAGAGGAAGAGAAGTTTGTGATCCACAATGACCTACATAAAAGAGCGAGCTTCCTTGATGATTAAAGTCAGCTCTTGATGCTCAAGTGTCGCATTAGAACTATTGGTGCTTAAATCTTCAAATCATTATTTTCTTGTTGATAACTAATAAGTGTTGTGGGTAATTGTTGGTCCCAATTGATTTGTGATTGATACACCTTAGATTAGCTGGAATAGCTCTTAACTTGTGGAGGTGGAAATTACTTTAATTGCTTCAGGACAAGCAAAAACTTAAGTTTGGGGGAGTTGATAAGTGGGAATTTTGACTACTTATTAGCGCCTTTTCACTTTTGTTTTAGTCCAAAAGTATTTAATTGTATTCTCCAAAATTCATGAAATATGCTTAATTGCAGGAGTATTGAAAAATGAGTGACAAAGATGAAATCCAACTCAAAAAGGAGTGATCTGAACTCAAGGACAAAAATAAGGCACAAAGGTCCAAGTGCGGACCGCAAAATTCTATTTACGACTGCAGATTGTGAAGGAAATCCAACAGAGACCTAGTGCAATGTACAGAACACACAATTATTGTGCTACCGCAAAAGCTATCGAAGAGTAGAAGTTCGGTGAGTTAATATTTCAGGCCTAAACAAAGTGTGGACCGCACAATTATTGTGCGGCCGCAGAAGTCAGCCACGAGGCCGCACTCAGAATTGCACGGTCTGCAGAAGGACCTTACGCAGCCGCATTGATACTTGTGTGAATCACATAACATTCAAGATTCGGCCGTATTCCAGAATTGTGCGGCAGCAAATCCAGCTCCTATCAAGATCAAAGAGAAGTGTGGACCTCACATGAAATTGTGCGGCCGTAGAACCTCCGAAAGGGAATTTTTGTCTAAAATATCCTGCTTTGTATAAATAGGCTAGTTTCAGGAAATTAGGTCAAGTTTTGAATATTGGACCTGTTGTAGCCTTTTATTTACTGCTTTAGGCAACTTTATCTTACTTTAGTAATTTAACATTGGATTTTGATCTTTTAATCATTGAATATGAATTTTATCATCTTTTATACCTTGTTTGCTTCTATACTCATTATGTGTAGCTAGTTTTTTAACTAGGGTCGTGACCAACCCTAGTGTGTAAACCTAATGGGTGTTTAATTTATGGCTTGTTTATGATTGGGTGTTTATTATTTAGCCTTGTTCTTGCTTTTTATTGTAGAATCAATGGTTGTAAGCATTAGTTCATGTCTATTTGACTAGGTCTCTACTTGAGAAAGAGAGATTTAGTCGAGGAAAACTTGGATAACAAGAATTTGGGATGAAATCAAGAGATTGATAGTCCCAATTAAAGGGTTGAATCTAGAGATAGTAAAACCCGACTTGAGCATTTTATCAAATGCTTTGTTCAATACCCATTTGGACTTGAGAAAGCCAAATTGGGCAAAATCATTCTCTTACCGAGAGATATTGAGTGGGTAATTGAGTGTTGATAGCTATAATACACCCCGACCAACAAAACAAGCTTTAAAGTTTACAACCCATTAGGCAAATATCTAGGTAAAGGTCATAGCCCTAGGCCTTTTACAATATTTGAAAAACAACCAAAAACAATATTCCTTAGTTTTATATCTTTAGAATTGTAATCCTTAGCGTAATTTTAGAAGTAAAACATAGCCGTATTTGTGGAAGTGCAATTTAGATATTTCACGTGCTTAGTCTGAATATATACTAATAATTCTTATTCATATAGCTCCCTATGGAATTCGACCCTGACTCTATTGGGTAGTATGCATCGACTATTTCATATCCTCGAATAGAGGTGTGACTTTGGACGAGATCAAAAGCAAATCCAAATCTTCAAAGTTTGACAAGTGCTTAAGTCGATATCATCAAGTCCACAAAGTCTTCGAGTTGAAGCTTTCTAATTTTCCAATCTTAAGGTGGACATTTAAGTCCCTTTGCACCTTAAGTAGGACTCTTTATGGATTTGTCCTTATATATGCTGCCATGGACTTATCTTCCATTTTGATGTGTGGAATATGTCCATATATTTGTTGCCGTGGACTTGTACTTCGATATGCCGTATGAACCTTTGCGCCCTGAGCTATGCCTCCCATTTTCGGACGGGGATGAGTATCCATCCTTTCACACCTTGAGAGTAATCTCTTGGGCCATCTTGAGAGTAATCTCTCCGATATTCGAATGGGGATGAGTATCCATCCCTTCATACCTTGAGGGTAATCTCTCCAATATTCGGACGGGTATGAGTGTCTATCCCTTCGTACCTTGAGAGCAGTCTCTCCGCTATTTGGGCCACCTTGAGAATAATCTATCTAATATTCGGACGGGGATGAGTATC
This sequence comes from Nicotiana glauca, assembly GCA_026770625.1. NCBI lineage: Eukaryota > Viridiplantae > Streptophyta > Magnoliopsida > Solanales > Solanaceae > Nicotiana > Nicotiana glauca. The sequence goes on along the minus strand of MU724131.1, from coordinate 181,125 downwards.
CATACCTTCACACTATGAGAGTAATCTCTCCGATATTCGTGCCACTTTAAGAGTAATCTCTTCGATATTCAAATGGGGATGAGTATCCATACCTTCACACTATGAGAGTAATCTCTCCGATATTCGTGCCACTTTTCATATCTTGACAGTAATCTCTTCGATATTGGGACGGGGATGGGTATCCATCCCTTCATACCTTGATAGATCTCTCCAATATTCTGGACACCTTGAGAGTTAGCTCTCCGATATTAGGGCCATTTTGAGAGTAATCTCTCTGATATTTGGGCCACCTTGAGAGTAATTTGTTCGATATTCGGACGGGAAGACTATCTATCCCTTCATACCTTGAGAGAATCTCTCCGATATTTGGGCCACCTTGAGGAGTAATCTCTTTGATATTCGAGCCACTTTGAAAGTAATATCTCCGGTTTTTGGGCCGCCTTGAGAGTAATCTCTCCAATATTCGGAAGGGGATAATTATCTATCCCTTCATACCTTGAGAGCAATCTCTCCGATATTCGGAGGGGGTGACTACCCACCCCTTCACACCCTAAGATTTTATTCTTTGTGCATGGAGCTTGTCCTTCTCTTCTTGGTCTACACAAAAAAAAAAAAAAGACAGAAGGAGTAATGCAAAAGAAAAGGGAGGAGAAATTAGCACATGTAACCCCAATCGCTAAAATAAGGAGGAGCTCGATGCAGCTTGCAAACACCGTAATTGATGCTAAAAGAATTAAGAGCCCACGATTTATATAGATCTTTGAAAGATGGCTTTGGGAAGTTACTTTCGTTGTGGTACATTGCTACAAATTTTTTCCTACAAGGATTTGGCTGGTGGAGGTGGCGGCAGTAAGTTGATTCGAAGTAAGAGTTTCGCTGTCAAAGATGTAACTTTCTTGGAGTATAAAGCAAAGTGAATTGTCAAAGTAGATGTCACGTGAATGCACCAAGGATACTTATTCAAGCCTCACCGTTACTGTTGATTTCATTTGCTAATAAAGGAAAAGATGAAATCTTTGGCAATGATGGTTCACCGTTACTGATATTCAAATTCTCAAGTAGGGGTGGTAAAATGGTTCAAAGAAATCAGTTAACCTCTCATATTATCTACTAAAAAATGGGTTGCATAATGAACTTTTTAAAAACGGGTCAAATATGAATAAGAACCATATTATCTATTTAGAAAATGGATAACCAATGAGTAACCAATGGATAACCAATGAGTCTAACTTTTACATTTGTAAAGCCTCAAATTGTGGGTTCCTCAAGTTAGGGAGACTAAGAATTCTCCCAAAAGTGATCATATACAAGAAGTCATGGATAATATAGGTAACCCATATTATGCGCCGATTAACCCATTTTTATCCGTATTAAATATGGGTCGGGTCGGATAATTGATCTATTTTTTTATTATCCGTTTTCGACCCGAATCATATTCGACTCGACCCACCCGTTTGCCACTCCTAATCTCAAGCAATAAAATTGTGGGCACAGTTTCTACTTGACGTAGAATTCAGAATTCAATGCTCCTTTAATACTTCAAGTCTAGTATGTAAAAAGATTTTAGCACCCCGACAAGTCTTGAAGTGGGGGCATTCATAAACACTTAAATTTTATCGAATTTAAATTGATAAAATAATGCAGACTATGTTTTAAATATATTAGTCCAAATAAATATTGTAGCTAATATAATTAGATAAATTACTTAAGTCCAATAAATATTAGTTGGGCTAATCTATTTAGTTGAGCAACAAATGATGAGTCCACTTTATTAGGCCCAATATGTCATCTTTCTAGAAGTTTAATTTTGTATCACGTGTCAAATGACGTGGCACGCTAAGTCAAATGGAAGAGTCAATAGGATCATTCCACGTGTCAAAATGACAAGGCATGCCAAGTAAAATTAAAATGCTAATGAAACCATACCATATGTGCAAGTGACATGTTCTGGCCAACCAAATGTTGCCTTGTCACGATTCAATCTGATTGGTTGGAAAGATTTTGTTCTCGTCACAACGCTTCCCTCCCACAAATATAAATAATAGTTTTTATAACTCAAAAAGGGACCAGAAGTTATAACAAGAAGTAAGAGAGTGCATCAAACGCCAAAAATTTCTCTATAATTTTCAAGCTTCAAAAAATCAATTTCAAGTCCAAAAAATAAAGTTCAAGCACAAAAACGAAGAACAAATCATGGTTCAAGGAGTACAAGTTCAAATCAAAGTTCATGCTAGTTAAATTCAAGATCATTATTCATGGCAACAAATATAGATTCAAGATCAAGCTCGAAGGCCCTTGAATTTATTTACTATTGGAAAGAAGAATTAGAGGATTCACAGAGATTGTACACTCATTTTATTTGAAATCAAATACTACGATTATTGCAATATTTTTCGATCTTGATTTTATTTTCTCGACGCAATTTATTGTCTACAGCTTTGATACGCGTGCCAACAATGGACTTTTAAAAAATATTCTCCCCTTTATGTAGTAGGAGAGTTTCAATCCTAGTACAAATCTAAATAAGGTAAAAAATTATTTTTTTCTGGTAAACCGTGATAGGCCATTGGTACGGGGGCGACATTTGCGCAATAATATCCAGTTACGAGTGGATATTTTGGCCTCTCGTTAGTCCTTTCCAACAATATTTCCTCTATTCTCGATCCGTTATTTTGCTCGAACTCGATTCTTCCACATTTGGTTGTGTCTAATTATTGGCACATCATTCATCCTCCCCGGGCTCAAACCTTCATATTCTTATAAAAGGATGGCAAAACACTCAAAATTGGTACCTCAAAACACTGCTCCTTCAACCTTTACCTCGGTCATAGATACCGAAGTGACCCTTCTGGCAGTAGCCCTGGAACCTCCTCGTAAAGATTTTATCCTCAGAGGCTGCTCCACAGATAATGACTTTAAGGTTGAAAAAGCATCCAAACAAGGAGATCGAGGTGAGCAGGTGTGGAGGTATATTTTCTGCATCACCGAAGACATGCTCCCAACGGTATAAGAGCATTGCAAGTAGGAAGGCAATGAAGTACTCATCCCTGATCCCGATGAGAACATCACAACATACATGGAAGGGTACTTAAGCATTTAATCCGTACCCTTTCACGCTTTGCCCGATGGACACAGTGCACCTCGACTTTTGCAAAAAGGTACGAGGTCTGCTGCGCTCAAATCTATCTGTCCTTTTGGAGGATCGTTGAAAGTATAAGAGGGGTTTGAATTGTCACTAATTGAAATTAATCATTAATGAGTTGACTTAAAACTTTAGTAGTCGACAAAATATGGCAATCTTACAGATATAACAGTTTGAGGTAATATGCAAAAAGTAAATGCAAAAATTAAAGACACCAGGAATTTTATACTGGTTCAGATTCAATGTGAATTCTAATCCAGTCCCCTTGGGTTGCAAGGGATTTCTTCTTCGAGCAAATGAGTTTTCTTTCGAGTACAGATGTGATGTATATCGCTCAGATTCTCTAGCACTCATTTGATGCAATGACTCACCAGTTGTATGCCCTCTTTCTATCCCTGACTTATTACATAGCAAATATATGTAGGTTACTATTCTTGTTTGCAGTAGAATGAGGAGAGTTATTTTGGTTCGATCAAAGTATATCTAAGGATGATGTTACATAGTACATTTATACAAAGATGAATGGTGAAGGCTCGTCAACCAAATGGTTTTGATCCTTGGAAAGAATTGATTCTCTCCCAGAATAAGGAACTATCCATTGCTTCTCTTGAGATCTTTTCCTTCGGTAGACAATGGAATCAATAATATTTCTCATTGATTGTTAGACCTTCCAAACTTGACCACTGACCGGATCTTCTAGCCTTTATTATTCTCCCGTGATTTCGCCAATCACAGATCACTTCGAATCTTCACTTCGTTATGGCTAATTTGATTTCCCAGATTCACGGAGCTAATCATGATTTGCTGATGTAGATTTGTAGCTTTCCTTGTACACCCTGCGTTCTATAGGTGGCTTCCCTTGTGAGTTATTTCCTTCCTTGTTCGACACAGCCATTTCACTAGTTCTTCTTTACTTCTTTGAACTCCTGCACATGTATATTAATTGCACCATTAAAATATGATCTAAAAATCTCCCCCTTTTTGATGATGACAAAATAATATACGTAGATGTAAGGAAGTAAACAATAGTTGACTTCCCTATTTGTTACTAGCCTACTTGGCTCCCTCTCAATATGTGTAGTCAACTGGACTTAGTCCCCCCCTCAATGTGTGTAGTCGACTTGTACCTGTATCCTGTATAGTTGACTTGTTCCTGTGCAATACATATAAAGTCTATGCATGTAGCATAGTCGACTTAACACGTTCACAGAATAAAGAGTACCATCTATGCATGTAGCATAGTCGACTTGAACCTGCACATATTATCATAATAGACCAAAGAGATATACATTCTCCCCCTTTTTGACATTAGCAGAGAGGGATTAGTAAGCCAAAAAAACTATCCACACAGTCAAAAAAAACATCCAAGGGCACAGCCCAAAACAAAGCCAAAATAAGTTTGAAACAAAAATTGTCTGTAAAACACATCCATACTAGCGGCGCAGGAAGTAAGTAAGAGTGTTGCAGATCGCCTCCTTCAATTGTTCAAAGCTAGTGTTTGCAGCAACACTTATTCCATCTAGCCTGTCATAAACCTCCTTGAAGGCTTTAACCGCATTCTCCCTTACCCTTTGCACAGCCACTCTGATTTTAGACACATCAGACCCAGTTTCCTTTGAAATAGCATGAATAGCACCCACGGTCGACTGAGTAGTAGACAGGATAGTCTTGATGTCTAAGAGTAGGGAGTCAATGGAGCTTAGCTTCTCACTTAGGTCAGAACTAATAAGAGGTGGCGGAACAGCAGATGAAGGCTTGGAATCCAGAGGGGTTTATTTTGCTTCGCTCTCACCCTTTTTAACCCAGGCACCCTTGACACTCACATACCCCCTACTAGAGAAAGCTCTAGAATTGTAGGACTTGGAAACAGAGAAAAAGGGGTAGTCAGAAAGAGGGATTTGATGGGCTTCCAGAAAGTGGGTAATGGCCATACCAAAAGGTAAACTAGTGGGATCTTCAGCACTCTCAATCATAAAATTTATGACCTAGGAGGACAGCTTGAGTTTGAGTTTGGTGATGAGATAATAGACAAAGAAAGTGTCCTTTTGAGAGAAGGTGGAGAAGGAACTAGTTCTGGGGAGAAGAGTGGTTGCAACAATGTGGGCGAGAACCCGAGTTTCAAAAATTACATCACTAGGCCCCAATTGATTTGGAAGGGTTTCAGATGGATTTTCAGCAATGCACTATTTGGCCTGGTCAAAGGAAATTTCAAAGTCCTCAGACCAAACATTTTTAAAGAGAGTGGGGAAACCAGTGCAACGACAGAGAAAAAAAGAATCGAACAGGGCACAGTCAAGAACAATGCATTTACCAAGGACAAGAGTTTCAAGCTTATCAGGTTTTCTAGAGCGAAGATTAGCATAAAATATACGGACTAAAGACTTATACACTTTAGGCGAAGAAATAGAGAGAAATTTCTCCCACCCTTGATACACAAAGAGATCCTTTACGTTACAGTTGAAGGCCCCCATATCGTCAAGATCCACAATTCTTCCATGGGAGATGGGCTTATCCTTGAGAGAGATAAAAGAATCCCTATTTGGGGTATCCCAAAAATTTAGGTCGGAATCGAGAGAAGCAGAGAAATCGAATTTTGATTTCTTTGGAGTGGAAGAGACAGGAAGATCCTCCATGGGACGCTTACCAGAGACTTTTTCTCCTAAGAGTTGAGAGTGTTTAGAGAATGCTCTTTGAGAAGAGGCGAAGCCCTCGGAATGATCAGACCCTAGGTCTACTTGCTCAGGTGGCGCTGAAGAGGGTTTTGCCTAAGAACGGGTGCTTTTTCTGGTGGAGGCGGAGGGTTTGTTTGGAGGTTTTTGCCATGGGAGAAGAGAGGGTTTTCACAAACTGAAGAGAGAGGATGGAGATGAAAGTGACCCGAAAAGGCTTAACTTAAAGTAAGAAAGTTTGATGGTTGAGTACAAAAAGGAAAGAGTGTCAATTGAAACGAAGTGATGATTGGCTTTCCATCTTCGACTGCGAACTGATGTGAAACAAAAAAAAGAGAGGGAAGGAACTAAAAGCGTAATTAATGCACTGAAAATGAGTAATTATGACAAGTTTTTGAAAAAGAACAATTAGGTCCTAAGAGTTTTTTGAAAAACAAATTATGCCAAGTAATTTTCTCAAAAGGAAAAATCTTTCTTCCAACAAAGGTTTAGTAAAAATATCAGCTAACTGGGCAAAAGTACCTACAAAAGCTAATTCTATGTCACCCTTAAGAACATGATCTCTAATAAAATGATGCTTAATGTCAATATGCTTTGCTCTAGAGTGATGCACATGATTTTTTGAAAGACAAATTGCACTTGAATTATCACAAAAGATTTGTATAGGTTTAAAAGAAAGTTCATAGTCACCCAATTGATGAGACATCCATAGGAGTTGTGCACAACATTGACCAATGGAAATATACTCACCTTCAGTAGTGGACAAGGTGACTGATGCTTGCTTTTTACTCTTCCAGGATATTAAAGCCTTTCCTCTTAATTGACAAGTGCCACTTGTGCTTTTCCTATCTTCCTTATCACCTGCTAAATCCGCATCTGAGAAACCTTCAAATTTAAATGAGTTAGAGCGAGGATACCATAATCCATGAGATACTGTGCCAATAAGATATCGAATAATTCTTTTTATAGTAGTCAGATGTGACTCTTTGGGAGCCGACTGAAACCTGGCACATTTACAAACGCTGAACATTATATCTGGTCGACTTGCGGTCGATACAGTATTGATCCAATCATTCCTCTGTATTTGGTTTCATCAACTGGAGTACCCTGTTCATCCTTATCCAAATTTTTAGCCGGATTCATAGGCGTGCCAATTGATTTTACAATGCTCATACCAAATTTCTGGATCATCTCCTTTGTATATTTAGTCTAAAAAATGAAGGTTCCTTCTTCGATTTGTTGAATTTGAAGCCCAAGAAAAAATATGAGTTCACCCATTCAGAAAAACACTTTTGACATCCATTTGAAACAACCTGCATCCTTTAAATTATGCGTAAGCTAGCAGGATTCGTATAGACACCAGTCGAGCTACTGGGCAAAGGTTTCATCTTAGTCGACTCCTTCTTGTTGTGAATAGCCTTGAGCGACTAATCTAGCATTGTTCCTTATGACTTGTCCCTCTTCGTTCAATTTATTTCTAAATACCCATTTTTTTCCGATGACAGATATATTTTCGGGTCTGGGTATTAACTTCCATACTTGATTCTTGCTGAATTGATCTAGTTCCTCTTGCATGGCTTTCACCCAGCTCGAATCCTTCAATGCTTCCTCTACCTTTTTGGGCTCTATTTGAGAGATTAGAGCAATATTTGCTTTCTTTTTTATGGCAGCCCTGGTTTTCATTCCTTCATTTGGATCCCCTATAATATATTTCTATGGATATTCAGGTTTGCTCCTCCATTCATTTAGTCGGACAGTGCTTGTATTCAACTCCGTACGTTGTTCAAAAGAGTTGCTGCTGACTTGTTCAGTCGACTCAATCACATCTGCGGGATTAGTTGACTCCTATGATTTTTCTTTATCCTGACCTTATTGAATTTGATCTTCATCACCTGCATTAGTTCCTTTCTCGACCAAGGGATTATTTTCATCGAATATAACATAGATAGATTCTTCTATGCATAAAGTATGTTTATTAAAAATTCTAAATGATCTGCTATTTAATGAATAACCAAGAAAAATACCCTCGTCACTTCTTGGATCAAATTTTCCAAGATTATCTTTACCATTATTATGAATGAAGCACTTACTTCCAAATGGATGAAAATAACTAATGTTCGGACGTTTACCTTTCCAGAGTTCATAGGGAGTCTTTTTCATAATAGGCCTTATTATGAGACATCGGTTGAGAATGTGACATGCAGTACTCACACCTTCAAAGCAGAAATGATTTGGGAGTGAATGTTCTAACAACATGGTTCTTGCCATGTCCTGAAGAAATCTGTTCTTTTGTTCCACAACTCTGTTTTGCTATGGTGAGCGTGGAGCGGAGAAATTGTAAGTGTAGCCTTGATTGTCACAGAAGTCTTCAAATTCTTTACTTTCAAACTTGCCTCCATGATCACTTTGGATTTTTAGATCAGATAACCTTTTTCTCTTTCAATCCTTTTGCAAAAGACTTCAAAATTTCTTAAGGCTTCATCTTTATGAGACAGGAAAATCACCCAGGTGAAGCGTGAAAAGTCATCAACAATAACAAAAGCATATTTCTTGCCTCCTATGCTAGCAGTTCCAGCAGGTCCAAATAAATTCATATGAAGTAATTGCAATGGTTTTGAAGTAGACACCATGTCTTTGTTTTTGAAAGAATTTCTAGTTTGCTTACCCATCTGAAATTCATTACAAATATGAGTTCTAGAGAAATTCAGTTTGGGCAGTCCAATAACTAAATCATATTTGGATAATTTTTCAATAAAATACATGCTGGCATGACCTAGTCTTCTATGCCACAACCAGGGATCATCAGATATAGAAGTTAGACAAATGTGACCATCTATATTTTCGAATCCATCAAGTATGTAAACATTTCCGTACCTTTTTCCAGGAAGAATTATTTTACCTAATTCGTCTTTGATGGCACAACCTGTTCTCTTAAATTTTACCTCATATCCTGAGTCACGGAGTTGACTTATAATGAGAAGGTTGTAGTTTAGTCCATCAACAAGATATACTTCAGTAATCTCACAGTTGTTGTTAAAGGGAATAGTTCCAGTGCCAACTATTTTGCCTCTTGGATCATCTCTAAATTTGACGCATCCTCCATCAATCTTTGTAACCTCCTTGAAAATATTTTTGGTACATGTCATGTGACTAGAACACGCACTATCTAGATATCATTTTCCTTTGCAGCTTACTCTGTGGTATTCCTACAACACAAAATTATCACTTTCTTTTAGGTACTCAAGCTTGTTTGGGTCCTGGTGAGTTAGTGTTACTGGGTTCAGAATTTTTAGGTTTCCAAATCCATCTAGACATAAGAAATTTACGAAAGTGACAACTAGAGTATTTATGCCCACTTTTATTACAGTAATGACATTTAGACCCAGACCTATTTCAGGTCTTCCATAAGTGTTGGAACTAGCTATCACGAGATTAGCTGATTCCGTTCCAGTTGACTTGTAAGTTGACTGGTCGATTTAGTCCTGATTAGTTCTTTTCCAGTTGACTTGTAAGTCATCTGGTTTGACCTAACAGAACTGTGACTGGTGGATTTGCGCAAGCTGTTAAGCTGCATTTGCAATTCCTCAAATTCCTCTTGAAGTACATCTTTTTCAATTTCACATACTTCATGTTTGAGTTTTCAGTCTTTGATTTCCATAGTGAGTCTCTTAAGCTCATTAATCATTTTTTGAGACTCTTCTAAAGTGGAATCAAGAATGTCCTGCAATTCATTACATCTTTCACAGTCATAAGATCTTACCTCGCTAGTTTCTCCTCTTGCCATAAAACAGTTTTCATTGTCTGAATCATCTTCATCTGTCCAGCATCATGAAGTTTTGTTGATCTCATTTTCTAGAATTGTCATGAAGCAAAGATTTGTTATTTCTTCATGGTCTGAGTCATCCTCATCGCTCCAGCTTCCAAATGATTTGTTCTTGTTGAATCCTCTAGAGATCTTCCTTTTCAGTTCTGGATACTCTGCTTGGATGTGTCCAAATTTTCCACATTTGTAGCATTTTCCATTGTTCTTATCTTGTTCGTTGTATTGCCTAGATCTCCTTGGTGGAAATCTTCCTTTCGTAGTATTTCTATATCTTCTCATCAGTCCATCCATGTTTCTAGACATCATAGCAATTTCTTCTTGTAGGGCTTCAGGATCATCAATTTCATTTTCAGTCGATTCAGTAGTGGTTTTGAATGAAACAATTTTCTTTTTCTCCTTTTGATTTGTCTTCTTCAGGTGTGTTCTTTCGAAAGCAATCAGCTCTCCTCGTAGTTCATCATATGATAACTTGTTAAGATCTTGAGATTCTAGGGTGACAACTTTAGTCTGCCAAGTGGTTGATAGACTTCTAAGAATTTTCTTAACCTGATCGCCACTGGTGTATGGTTTGCCAAAAGCTTTCAAGTCACTAATTATCTTACTAAACCTAGCAAACATTTCTTCAATGGATTCTCCTTCCTTCATTGAGAACAATTCATAGTCGTGAACTAGCATATTGATGTGAGTTTCTTTTACCTTGCTAGTACCTTCATAGGTAACCTCAAGTTTGTCCCACATCTCTTTGGCGATATCACAGCTAGATATTTTCTCATATTCTTCACCACTTATTGCATTGTGAAGCAAATTTCTTGCCTTGTGATTTATTTGGGCGGCTTCCAGTTCCTTTGTGTATGAGTCTATATCATCAGGGTCAGCGAGTGGTGGAGTGTTGGCAGGCAGTGGGTAGTTTCCCTTCTTGATGACTCTCCATACCTTGACGTCGTATATCTTGGTAAATATTTCCATCCGAATTTTCCAATGGGAGAAATATTGTCCATTGAAGTATGGTGACCTTACTTGTGAAGTTCCTTCCGGAAAGAGAGCTCCTATGATAACATGATTTGCCATGATCTTTTTCTCACAAGCTATTAAGTAGAAAACAAAAGTGTGTGCCTTGCTCTGATACCAATTGGAAGTACAAAAGGGGGTGAATTGTCACTAAATTGAAATTAATCGTTAATGAGTTAACTCAAAACTTTAGTAGTCAACTAAATATGGCAATGTTGCAGATATAACAGTTTGAGGTAATATGCAAAAAAGTAAATGCAGAAATTAAAGACACCAGGAATTTTATACTAGTTCGGATTCAATGTGAATCCTAATCTAGTCCCCTTGGTATGCAAGGGATTTTTTGTTCAAGAAAATGAGTTTTATTTTGAGTACAGATGTGATGTATATCGCTCAGATTCTCTAGCACTCGTTTGATACAATGCCTCACCAGTTGTATGCCCTCTTTCTATCCCTGACTTATTACACAGCAGATCTATATAGGCTACTATGCTTGTTTGCAATAGAATGAAGAGAGTTATTTTGGTTCGATCAAATTATATATAAGGATGATGTTACACAGTACATTTATACAAAGATGAATGGTGAAGGCTCGTCAACCCAAGGGTTTTGATCCTTGGAAAGAATTAATTCTCTCCAAGAATAAGGAACTATCCGTTGCTTCTTTTGAGATCTTTTCCTTGGCAGACAATGGAATCAACAAGATTTCTCCTTGATTGTTGGACCTTCCAAACTTGACCACTGACCGGATCTTCTATCCTTTATTATTCTCCCGTGATTTCGCCAATCATAGATCAATTCGAATCTTCACTTCGTTATGGCTAATTTGATTTCCCAGATTCACGGAGCTAATCCTGATTTGCTGATGTAGATTTGTAGCTTTCCTTGTACACCGTGGGTTCTATAGGTGTCTTCCCTTGTGAGTGATTTCCTTCCTTGTTCGACACAGCCATTTCACTAGTTCTTCTTTACTTCTTTGAACTCCTGCACATGTATATTAATTGCATCATTAAAATATGATCTAACAATTGTGACCCTTCTCCGCCATTTTTCCAATAACACGGATGAGCCCCAGTTCTCGATCAATTATCTGATCCGTGTCTATTGCCCCTAAATCTTTTGAGGGGGGTTAATTAAGCTTGCCGGACGGGCAAAGAAGGCTCCCTTCTCGAGCATCGACGAGGACAAGGACCAAGGCTAGCAGGGGAGATTTGTTCGGATAAAGAACAAAGATCTTATTCCCTCCAAGTTCCTGTCGTTCCTTGAGAAATGGAACTAGACACACAAGTTCATCCCCTTTTAAGTTGTCAAAATGACCCTTTGAACTTACTCTTCTTTCTCATCACCAGCCTTCCCTAATATGCAGTTGTCGCCCGAGTCCCCAATATAGTCTCCCATTTCAGAGAGGGGCTCGAGGGTATCTGCAAATAATTGACATACTCCATGCGTGAGTGGCACAAACATTCTAAAGGCAAATGAGAGGCTCGCTCCCATGGTGAGTGCCCATATTTTCCTAATTAATTTCTCTTTTTACTTTATTGTTATTTCGTCTAAGTCTTTTTTTCTTTTTACATATTTGCACAGGACCACCGAGCTTCGGGTAATTATCGATTCCATGGTCTTGTCCCCATCTACAAAACCCTTTGTTTTGATACAACTTACTACCGAGTCTGTTGCAAAGAATGAGAAGAAAATAAGAAAGAAGAAAAGGTCCCCTCACCCCTCGAGCACTACTGCCGAGGCCAAGAAAAAAAAAGATTGTGGTAAGAGTTAGAAAGAGTACCAAGAAAAGTACTCCGGTGAGGGTCCCTGACCCTGATTCTCTCGACTGACTTAGGAACTACCCCCAAAGATGACGATATGGATGTTGTCGTCCACAAGTCAGCCGACGCTATACAAGAGCTGGCATCACCGGTGGGGATGATCGTAAGGCTGAACCCTCTTCAGCTCGAGAGCCGGAGGAAGAGCCTGTGGGCACTGCCCCTCGAGAAGCTGCTCCAATTCTAAGAGAAGATACCAATGTACTTGATGTATCGGAGTTGTCGTTTCACACAAAACCTCTTTTTGATGAGGCTCAGGCCATTACAGAAAGGGGCTACAGATGAAGCCCTTAATTTGTTTTTTGAAGATATGGATATCGGTGCACTGGAGGACTACTCCAGCTTTTGTCACATGGAGATCTCGAAAAGGGATGTGCTTTCGGCGTCAGACGGGCCGAGTTCGAGCCCAAAGCTTGTGAAGGAGTTCCCCGCCCCGAGTGTGGATCCTGACCATAAGAAGATGGTCATGTTTATGATACCGGCGAATAGCAGGATGCTATCCGAGCCAGTCGGTATGTCAAGCTACCTTCATTCCTTCGTAACTGAAGAGGACCAAGTGAAGATGAACAAGATGGATGCGTAGAGCCTCTTCAATGAGGTTCAGCAGGCGCTGAACAAGATATATCTTCTTTTCCTTATATCTTTAAATAGTTTATTTTCCTTAGTGGATTTTAATGATTTTTCCCTTTATATTGCCTCGAGCCTTGGTGCTTCATCATGGAAACCTTCCACCGATCTCGTATGAAGGTGATTCACCTTGAGTTTCAAGCTTAAGGAGCAAGCCCGGTAAAAGGATATGTACAAAACTCTTTGTGAGCAAAAAGATGAGGTCCTTAGGGACCACTCCGTCCTCCAATCCAAGCTGGAAAGAGCTCAAAAGCAGGCCTCGAAGATGAAATAGGAACATTCCCTTCTGGTTGAAAAGTAGGAGCGTTTGAAATTAATAACGAGAGGTTACGCGCAAATGCAAACACCATAACCTCATAGGTCCAAGATAAGATACGCTTGATCGACCAGCTTAGGGTCGAGATGGACGAGGTCAAAGCCTTAGCCAAAGAGTTGAGGAGCAAAATAGATCTCTTGGCCTCGGAACGGGATGCAACCAAAGAGGATTTAGCATCGACCAAAGATCAATTGCAAGTAATGAGGGAAAAAGCTGACAAATGGTCTCAGCTGAATGAGGAGTTTCGGGCGCAGCTTGACTCGGCCGTTATAGAACGGGATGCTCTCGAAAAAAGATATACCATGCAGAAGTCCAAATTGGAGGCAGATTCGAACGAGGACTCCGAAGTTGAGGACATGTTGGCCTAGTATAAGAATGATGTGGATGTAACTGAGGCCCGTGTAATAACGAAGCCTCAGTATGTGAAATGGCTGTCTTAGAGAGCGACCCTTGAGGAGGTCCATGCCCTGGAGATTGACCTATCAGCTGAGATCAAAGAGGCTAAGAGGCAAAGAGGCTTGAAGCCTAGGCCAAAGTGAGATACCAGCCTAATGGTTCGGCCAATGAGTCGTGCCCTAATGAAGACTAGGTGGAAAATGCCTTAGTTTATTTTTTTTCCCTTATACTTTGTTTTCCCTAATAAATACCTTTTGGTACATATGTATATAAAAGAAATTCTTCGAATATGCATTGTGTCATTTATATTTCTGTATTTGCGCTTATCCACGACTTATAATATGTCGTGGATGCCTTGGGGTTGGTTTTGACATCGTTTAAATTATTTGTTACCCCAAAGTCCGGATGAGGCATAGATTAAGTAATAACTCCTAATTGTTCTGGCTTTGAAGGACCTGATAAAAAACTCTTTGTTAAAACTTTTGAATGTTTTAATCAGACACAATCATTCTTTGCCGAAGATGGCTCTTTTCATGGAAGTAATTCAAGACCGGGTAACTTGATCAGGTCTAAAGTAGTCCTTTTTGTTTTAAAAATATGCAAGGACATCACTTTTTCAAGTACGGATTCAGACATCTCCAAGCCGTTTAAGTTGGTCGTGGCCTTTAGTGTTTGGGCCCTGCCTAGTAGGCTCGGTGCCTCCAAGATTTAGTAACTCAAATTTCTCGATCTCATCATCAGGTAGCAGTACGCAATTCGGGGAGGCCCATAGGCTTAAGGGTTTTGCATGATAATTACTTATGCAGTTTGAACCGATGAAACATAAAAGGCAAATTTCTTTTATTACTTTGAATGTCATGTAAATAATCAATGGTACAAAAGCTATCTGCCATTGCGAGAATGAGCTATGTAGGCACAGTTCCTTTGACCGTTTAACCCTTACAATTAATGCTAATATTCAAGCCTTGGCTTTCAATATTGAATAAGAATGCGAACTCGGGATTTTGGTTGTTGGCTTAGAGTGTGATAGACCCCTAGTACTTAAGAATAAATTTTTTAGGGCTCGAATACATTGATCTAGTATGCATGATACTCAGTCCCCGGTCTCATACCGGTCTTAAAAATTAGGGTAGCATGCTTTACTGTTACCTCATTAAAAATCTTGCAGTAAAATCCACTTCGCGAAAAAAGGGTCCAAGGGAAAAAGAGTGCAATGCGTGCTTTCAAACCTAATCCTTAGATTTGACTTCAACTGAGTATCTGCACGGGTTAGTTCAAAGGGTAATATACCACAAAGAAGAATATGTTCATACCTTAGCAGTGGTATAATTTTAAGTGTTCCACATTCCAATTGTTGGGTAGTTATACCTCATTTCCTTATTCGAGCTGGTACGAGCCTTTCTCGGTTATACCAGTGACTTAGTTCAGTCCATCCCACTTTGGACCTAGTTTGTCTTCATTCGGATTCTTGGAATGTATTATAACTCTCCTAAGTACAAATTACCCGACTTGGAAGTGTCGAGGGTTTGCCTTCGTTTGTAATATATCCCATGTGCTACTTTTGGGCTGCTAACCGGACTAGGGCGGCTTCTCGCCTGCTGCTAAATCTATGCTCGTGACCATGGCCTCGTTGTTTGACGACTTCGGAGTGTATTGGAAACTTAGGCTTGGTTCTTCTACCTCTTCCAGAATTAGAGCTTCTACACTGTAGACTAGAGATAACGGTATTTCACAAGTACTTGACTTCAAAGTCATTCGATATGCCTATAGGACCTCGAGTAAATTTTCTTTCCATTTTCCTTTTGGTTAGGTCAATCTTTTCTTTAGGTTCTATAAAATAGTTTGTTTGTTGATATCGCTTGGTTGTTCCCATTTGGGTGGTCAAGAGTCGATAAAATCTTTTTGATTTTGTGATCTTCAAAAACTTTATTAATCTTGCCGCAATAAACTGCCTTCCGTTATCGCACGTGGTCTCGGCTGATATCCTGAACTGGCATATTATATGATCCCAGATGAAGTCAATGACCATTTTTTCCCTATCTTTCTCAGACTTTTGTGCTTTGACTCACTTGGAGAAGTAATCGGTCATAAGTAAGAGGTACTGGGCTTTGCCAGGTGCCACGGCAAGGGACCGACGATGTCCATTCTCCATTTCATAAACGGCTAAGAGGAAAGGACTGGGTGAAGCACCTCCCCTAGTAGGTAGATCATTGGGGCATACTCTGACATTCTTTACACTTTTGAAGGAAGTCTTTCGCATCCTTTTACATATCATTCCAGTAATAACTACTCTAATCAATTTTCGAACCATGGATTCTGCTCCTGAATAGTTTCCACAAGTACCTTCGTGTATTTCCCTCATCACGTAGTTGGTCTCCCTGGAACCCAAGCACCTTGATAATGGTTCAAAAAAAATCTTCGGTATAATTTTTCACCAACCAAGGTAAACCTTGCAGCCTTAGTACGTAGGGCCCTCAATTCTTTGAGATGCGATTGCAAGTTCCCTTTCTGAAAGTAGTCTATATACTTGTTTCTCCAATCCCAAGTTAGGCTTGTTGAGTTTATCTTGGTGTGACCTTCCTCTATCACAGAGTTCATCAATTGCACCACCATCCGAAATTGAATTTAGCGGAGTCGATTGACAGCCCTAGATTAGCCAACGCATCGGCCCCGTTATTTTGATCTTGGGGTACATGCGGTAGTGCCCATTCCTTGAGTTGGTGTAATGTCACTTGCAACTTATCCAAGTATCTCTGCATCCAGTCCTCATTTACATCAAATGCCCCATTGACTAGGTTAACGATGAGGAAGGAGTCACACTTGGCTTCGACCATGTCAGCCCCCAGGCACTTAGCCAGTTCTAGACCTGTAGTCATAGCCTCATATTCAGCTTCGTTGTTAGTCAATTTAGTAGTTCTAATAGATTTACTTATTACATTACCTGTATGTGGTTTTAGTATGATTGCCAACCCGGACCCTTTTGTGTTAAAAACACCATCCGTGAAAAGGGTTTAAACCCTTAAGCTAGTCCCCGAGGCGGGCAGTAATTCTTTCTCGACCTCGGGGATTAATGCCAGCGTAAGTCGGCCACCAAGTCTACCAAAATACGATATTTTATAACATTTTGGGGTTCGTACTCAATAATGTACCCGCTAACCTCAACATCCATTTGGCTAGTCAAACTGAGAGCTTGGGTTTATGCATAACATTCCTTAGCGGATACGAGGTCACGACACATATGGGTTGAAATTGAAAGTACATTTTTAGTTTTCTAGATGCGCTTAATAATGTGAGTGCTAATTTTTCTAAGTGTGGATACCTTGTTTGGGCATCACCTAGGGTTCTACTAACATAATAGATAGAAAACTGCGTACCTTCTTCTTTCCGGAACAAGACACCACTTACTTCTACCTCGGAGACTGTCAAGTAGAGGTATAGTTGTTCGTTCGCCTTCGGGGTGTGCAGCAAAAGGAGGGCTTGATCGGTACCATTAGAGTTATTCTAAAGTCTGCTGACATTCCAGGGTCCAAGAGAAGTCATTTTTCTTCTTCCATAATGAGAAAAATTAGTGGCTTTTGTCAGATGGCCTCGAAATAAAATGGCCCAATGCGGCTATCCGCCCGGTTAATTTTTGTGTTGCCTTGACATAGTCATCTACAGTGATATATTCTATGGATTTTATCTTGTAAATGTTGATCTCTATTCCCCAGTTAGACACCATGAAACCGAGGAACTTGGCTGAGCCGACTCCGAAGGCATACTTATCCGCACTCAACTTTTCATGTTGTACATCTTCAGTATGTCAAAGGTTTCCTGCAAATGCTTTGAATGGTCCTCTACTCGCAGGGACTTAACTAACATATCGTCAACATAAACTTCCATTGATTTTCCTATTTGTTCCTCGAACATTTGGTTAACTAGGCGTTGATATATGGCACCAACATTTTTCAATCCAAACGACATTACGTTATAACAGTAGGTAACAAATTTAGTTATAAAAGAATTCTTCTCTTGGTCACCTGGGGTCCATCCGTATTTGGTAGTACCCTAAATAGGCATTGAGAAAACACATTTTCCCGTGCTTGGTCGTAATATTGATCATTCGGTCGATATTAGTCAAAGAAAATGAATCCTTTGGACATGCCTTGTTCAGGTCCTCATAATCTATACACATCCTAAGTTTGTTCCCTTTTTAGGCACAACCACTACGTTAGCTAGCCAATCCGGGTATTTAACTTCCCGAATGGAACCTATTTTTAAGAGTTCATATTTTGATGAATGCATGTTTGATTTCGGGACCGCGACCTCCTTTTTTGCTTGATCGAGTGTAATTTCAGGTCCAAGATTAATTTGTAAATAGCCACCTCTAGTGGGATCCCTTTCATATCTAAGTAGGACTAGACAAAATAATCGGCATTAGATATAAGGAAATTAATAAGTTTTTTCTGAACTCGGGGCTTAACCCCGTGCCTAAGTATACCTTTCTATCTAGTAGATACTCGATCAGCACGACCTGTTCCAATTCTTCGATCGTCGATATGGTGGCATCGGTATCATCGGGTGCTATAAAGGACTTTGGAACCCCGAAATCATCTTCTTTATTCTTTGGGTGTTCCTCCTATTTGCCCCTCCAGTCAGGGTCGAGACCGATGATTGTTATTTGGTTCTCTTTGACCAATCCCTCACATTTTGATGTAGTGATAGCTGGCACCGAGATCACCTTATCGACAGCGAATATCTCCTTTGCGGCCGGTTGTTCCCCGTAAATCGTTTTGGTTCCTCATGGGGTGGCAAACTTCAGCACCTAATGCAAGGTCAAAGGCACCGCTCTCATATTGTGTAACCATGGTCTTCCAAACAAGGCATTGTATCTCATCCCCTCGATTACATAAAATTTTATTTTTTGGGTGGTCCCGACAGTGTTTACCAGTAGGGTTGTTTATCCTTTCGTTGTCTCGCATGCAATGTTGAACTCGTTCAATAATCACATTGCCGGTATAATTCGGTCAAATAATCCTGGTTTTTCCATGACTCTTCGACGGATGATGTTGGCCGAGCTACTTGGATCAATTAACACATGCTTAACTCGAAGATTTATTAATAAGGATGGATATTACCAATGCGTCGTTGTAAGGTTGAATAATTCCCTCGGCGTCCTCATCACTAAGCGAGATGGACCCCTTCGGGACGTAGTCCCATATATATTTTTCACTTGTGATAGAAACTGTGGTGTGTTTAATCATCGGCCCTTGTGGGATATCTACTCCCCCAACGATCATGTTAATCACGTGTTGAGGTTCTTCAAAGGTTAAGTTTGTTGCTTATTGAGTACATAGGGTCGGTTGTACTCATACTACACTTCTACACCTTGCGTGCAGATTTTGGAGTTGATGATGTTGTGTACGGCGGGAGATGACATTGAAAATGTTCCTGCGTTTTGGTTATAGTTGCTGCTTGTTCTTGTTTAGATTTATAAATCTATTTATGTATACATAGAACAGATGATGTATTTCTTTCATGCCAGCTTTGTAAATTCTCAGTCTCAAAAGCTCATGACTTGTACTACCAATCCTTGGGATTTGTATAGAAAGCTCAGTTATTCTATTTATTAGTTCCCATTATCCTATTTGAGTTGTGTTGTCTATTATTTGGCTTACCTAGCGGGTTGGGTTAGGTGCCATCATGACTAGCGATTTTGAGTCGTGACAGTTACATACTTCTTCCGTTTCAATGTATGTGAACCCATTTGACTGGGCATGAAGTTTAAGAAAATAGAGAAGACTTTTGAACTTGTGGTGTAAAATGAGACACATATATTTTGTGTGACTATAAATCATTGCATAAAGGTGAATTGTTTCCAAATAAGGAAATAAGTCATTCTTTTTTGCACGGACCAAAAAAAAATAGGTTCACATAAATTGAAACGGAGGGAGTATATATTAGTATAATTTATAAATACACCTCTCATGTTGCGACCATATGCAAACATGTCAAAAATGTAAATACTGTCAATGTCAAATATGTGACTGTTACGTGCAAAAACATTCCTCCAACATAGAAAACGATGAAAATTAGTTCATAAAATCACTGAGACAACAATTAGCGCATTTTGTAAAATAAATTTTAATTAAACTTTTGGAGAACTCATTATTGTTTGGTACTATATTTCCTCTCCTATGATCTATATATCAATCAAATTCAAATTATATGATATATTACTTAAATAATGAAATAATTAAGTAGTAGTATAATTTTTGTATGTTACTCTCATGCACTGATATATCTGCAACTAAGAGTGTACAAAGAAAACCGATAAACCGCACCAAACCGCTAATTCGAGTCAAACCGGAAAAAAAAAACCGATCATGGGTTGGTTTCATTTGGTTTGGTGTTGAAAAAAATAACCCGACCATAATTGGTTTGGTTTAGTTTTAACTAAAAAAAGTCAAACCGAAACCAAACCAACCCGATATTACATTTATTCAATTTTTACAAATATTTTATACATATAAATATTTACTTTTAATACAATTCATAAATATTTCTTAAACTTTTTCAAAGCTTTATT
>MU724131.1:104707-160695 GCA_026770625.1 Nicotiana glauca | reverse complement strand
ATATTATTTCAAGTTTGGAATTAACATTCTTGAATGGTCTAATAAATTTTATAGTTCATAAAGGTAGTAATTCAAAGAAACTTCACCGTCAATATTAATGCTAACAAAGAAAATTCAATTCAACACTAGAAATGACAATAGTGTTGGATATCTATTTTTTAGTTTTGCATTGTTTATATTGAAAATGCATAACTTAGTTTATCTTTTTCTTTAGTGCTTAGTTGTGTAACTAATATACTTATAGTTGTACTTATTTTAGCATGACTTATATAGTACTTTTAGATTATGTTAATACTTATTATGGTTTATTACTAGTAATATTTTCTTTATGGATTTTAGTATTTTTGTTATTGAATATTTTAGTACAATGATATGACTCATCTCATATTATTGTATTATTTTCTTGAAATATACATTATATAGTTGTATCCTTGTAGGACTAGAGAAATATATGGAGCACAATTTATATATTTGTGGTATGAAGACTTATTGGGGAAAAAAATCCGAAAATCCGAAAAAACCGAAAAACCCGAGATTGACAAACCCGACTTCGTTGATTTGGTTTGGTTTATAGATTTATAAATTCGACACTATTAGTTTGGTTTGGTAATTGAAAAATCCGAACCAACCCGACTTATGTACACCCCTATCTGCAACCATGGGGATGCTGCTGATGTTAGACGCTTAGGATATATTTTCGGTAAGGAAAATTCCATATGAGAATTAGGTTAAAGCAACTAATTATTTTTTGAATTCAATATTAGCTTTTTTGAGTGAAATAAGTTGGAATACTTTATGAAATCGTAGTCACGTGTTATTCACGTGCATCTTCAAATTTTATATTTGATTTTCATATAGCAAAAACTAAAAAGTATATATAAATATAATATTTTATATAATAATATTTTTAACTTGCTTCATTTGACTGTCTTGGCATATCAAAATGCAAATTCCACCCATGCCAAATATGTAACCACTACCGACAATAACATTTCTGTAGCAGAGAAACGATAAGTGTTAGGGTGGTTCGGTAGGGTGCATAAGAATAATGCTGAATAAGGTATATTAGTAATGTTGGTATTAGTTATGCTTGCATTAATTATGCTGGCATTAGTTATGCTGGTATTAGTTATGCTTGCATTAATTATGCTGGTATTAGTTATGCTAACATATTTCTTATCCATTGTTTGGTTTGATGTATTAAAATATTGCACAATTTCTAAGAGAATTATTTGTTTACAAAAATGCCCTCAAAACTAGTCCACACTCTAGCTTTTTAAAAGAAACATATGTTGAGAAATGTTTTTAAATGAAAAGGTTTAAAAAAAACTATTTTATTTGTCTACCTATTTTGTAAAATAAAATTAAATATTTATTTATAAAAAAAGAAAATATGCTAAGAATTTATTTATTTACCAGTGATATAATTTTATTTCTCATTATTTGGATTATTTTGAACTTGTATTAATATACTAACTAGCATATTTTAATCAAGCATAAATTTTGAAGGATAATTTTGTCTTTAATTAAGCTAATGCATGCATTAAAACTCATTGCATTGCTAATACAATTGTTTTCTATGCATTAGTTACGCATAGGATAATACCAAATAGGATGTATAACTAATGCTTGTATAAGTAATGCATGGGTTCAAAATGTCTACCAAACAATGTATTATTAATACACAAAGCTAATGCACCCTACCAAACAATGTATTATTAATATACAAAGTTAATGCGTGCATTAGCTTATTTAATGCACCCTATCAAACGACCCCTTAGTTCATAGAATAACTTAGAGAACAATTAATAAAATTTTGTTCATAAGATAACTTAAAGGAAAATTTATTAAAAAAATTACTAAAATTATATGGAGAAGTTATTATTCGTTTTTACTTTATTTCTTTCGTATGATCTTTATGTCACTAAAATTCAAATTAAATGATTTATTGATTAAATGATGAAATAATTAAGTAGTAATATAATTTATAAATTTAAATCTCATGCTTTGAGATATTTGTAACCATGCAGATGTTGAAACTAGACGCGTCAGCATGTTTTCCTATATAAAAAGAATTCATATGAGAATTAGTACAAAGTTGGTAACTGTTCTCTGCATTCAAAATATTAGTTTTTTTGAGTGAAATAGATTGAAATATTTTATGAAACAGTGGTCACGTGCCATTAACGTGCATCTTTATTTTAATTTTAATTTCATATAGAAAGCTAACTCATAGAAAAAGACTTACAAGTGTAGACAAAATTAATATTTTATATAAAAATATTGTTAACTTACTATATTGGCTGGTCTTGGTGTGTCAAATATACAAATACCACCAATATAAAATATATGAACACTATCTGCAACAATACTCATGTAAAATATAGGATGATGACATGATAACTTAGAGGATAATTAGAATATTGGTAAACTAAATTTTACTCAAAACTATATGGAGAAGTCATTGTTTTTTTTTTTTTACTTTTTTCATATATTATGATATCTATGTTACTCAAATTCAAATTAAATGATAAAATAAATAAGTAGTAGTATAATTTATAAATTTTAATATCATGCTTTGATACATTAGCAACCATGCGAACGGTGTTGAAACTAGTCGCTTCAGGTTGTTTTTCTATATATAAGAAAAATTCATATGAGAATTAATACAAAACTTATATAAAAAGACTAACAAGTGTAGATAAAAATAATATAATAATAATATTCTTAACTTACTTTATTACTGATCTTGTCACGTCAAAAGAACATATGCTACTAATTTCAAACATGTGACCACTACTTGCAACAATATTCCGATTACATATGGGACGATTAAAATTAGTTTACAAGATAACTTAGAGGACAAGTAACACATTTAATAAATTAATTTTACTCAAACCATATGAAGAAGTCGTTATTCTTTTTACTTTTTTTTGGATAAGGAAAGGAGCATTCAACGTATTAGCTTAGGAAGAAAGCATTGAACGAGTGAAAAATAACAAGTAATTCTAATGTCTAAAGAAGTTTTTCTACAAACTAAACCATGTATAGGGTATCTAATAGAGAAATGTACCAAAATGCTCATAGGTATAAAAACCTCTTAAAACATCCAATGTCTATTCTATTGTGAACACAAATGTTCAAAGCCCAACATTCAATTCAAAAAAGTACTAGCGACCTCTTAGCAATAATACATTACTTCACTTTGATTTTTAATCTTCGGAAGACTCATGAGCCCCTCATTGTCAACATAATAGCGTGCACCGCCAACAGCTAAGTGGGCATAATAAGCTGGTGACACGTTGGCAAGCGATGAATTCAAATTCAAATTCAAATTAAATTATGTATTGATTAAATAATAATATAATTTATAAGTGTAATTCTCATGCTCTGATACATCTGCAACTATGGAGATGATAATGAAGCTAGGTACTTCAGGATGTATTTTCTGCCAAAAAGATTTTATTAGATAATTAGTATAAATTTCGGAATTGTTTTCTGCATTCAATATTAGTCTTTTAAAGTGAAATGAATTAGAATATTTTATGAAATTTTGGTGATGTGCTATTATCGTGCATCTTTTAATTTAATTTTTAATTTTTCATATGAAAATCTAGCCCATAGAAAGGAATAACAAGCGTAGACAAAAATAATAATTTATATAATAATATTGTTAACTTACTTTATTGGTTGACCTTGGCATGTCAAAAATGCAAATGCCATTAATGGCAAGCATGTGATTACTATCTGCAACAATATTCCTGTTGCATAGTGTCACGACCTATATTTTTCACCCTCGGGTGTCATGATGCGGCCAACTCGTGAAAGTTAGGCAAGCCAACTATTAAGGTTCTATAAATTAACAATCAACCCAAATAATTATAAACAGTAACTATAGCTAAACAAATAAAAAGCACAGAAGAGTCAAAATAAATTCAAATACTTCAATACATGTCTACCCATGAATTTAGTATCACAAATTTACGAACATCTACGAATTTCTACAGATACTGGTCTGGAAAAAAAGTACAATTGTTCTTGAAATGAAAAGAGATAGCAGAAAGCTAAAATAGGGAAGGGGGACTCTAGGCTCTTGGGATGCCAGCAGATCTATCTTAGTCTCCCTGGACTGAAGGCAACTACCTCAGCTACTCACCGGATCCGGTACCGAAATTTTTACAAAAGAGTGCAGAGTGTAGCATCAGTACAACCGACCCCATATACTGAGTAAATGTCTAGCCTAACCTCGACGAAGTAGTGACGAGGCTAGGACACAACAATCATATATACATGTGTAATTAAATCATATACAAACCAAAATCATAACAACAGGAATCAGCAGAATAAGATGGGAGGGGGACACACTACGGGGGATATCAGATTCTAACAATAAACCAATAAAGAATCATCAATAAAGAAGCATAATGAGCATCATACCTCTATCAACAAGAATAATGAAATGGTAACACGTGCACGACATCACCCTTCGTGCTTTTACTCTCGTCCTCATCATGTGAATCAACAGAAATGGCACGGCATCACCCTTCGTGCATTACCTCTCATAATCATGGCACGAAATCACCCTTCATGTATTATTCCTCATAATATCGGTACGACATCAACCTTCGTGCATTACCTCTCAAATCATGGCACAACATCACCCTTCGTGCATTAACACTCATAATATCGACACAACATTATCCTTCGTGCATTACACTCACACACAATATCATGCATGACACCATTCGTGCTTTACTCTCTTTCTCACCCAAACAATAAAAATAATATGTTCTGGCAAGGGAATCAACTACATCAAAAATAGCATCCCGGCAAGGGAATCAACAATGTCAACAATAATATCCCGGCAAAGGATTCAGCTATAACCAATCTCGTTTCAACAATTACTTTAAAAAATAAAACTCAACTTGAGCCAATAATCAACAATAGTCAATTACCATGAAACTTTCATAAGCTTTGTTCAACATTAATAATCATCAATTTGAGCATGATCGATACATAGTAGAGTCACAACAATCATGATATAAGACTTACGGGCATGTTTGATGCCAACGTATAGATACTCGTCACGACACCTATACATCGTACTCGATACTAACATATAGCAAATAAGACCACAACTCATATTTCCTCAAGCTAAGGTTAAGTCAAACACTTACCTCGATTCCACAGACAAGATTAAGCATCAACTACCGCTTTACCTCTCGGTTCCACTTCCAATTCGCGCTAGTCATAATTTACTTAATAACATCAATAAATGCTAAATAAATCAATTCTAATTCATGAAAATAGATTTCCCAATGATTTTCTCAAAATGTCAAAACCCGACCCTGGGTCCGCTTGGTCAAAACCCGAAGTTCGAACCAAAACCCGATCACCCATTCACTCATGAACTCAAATATATAATTAGTTTTAAATTCGGACCTCAAATTGAGATCCAAATTCCTAAAATTTGAAAATCGTAACTTCTACCCAAAAACACCCAATTTCTTATGAAAAATCCTAGATTTTGAAGTGAAATCATGTAAAAAGATGTTATAGATTGAAGAAAATACGTTAGAAATTGTTTACCTACAATTTAGGGAAGAACTTGATCTTGGAAAATCGCCCTTAGGAGTTTAGGTTTCGAAAAATTGTAAAATGAAGATGAATCCCGTCAAAATCCCACTTAACAGGTCGCAATGTCGCAATTGCGAACCCTGAAAATTTTTGGTATTTTCACATTTGCGAAGGAATTGTCGCATTTGCGACTACTGGGACTTACTGAGGACTTTGCATTTGCAAAGAAATGCTCGCAAATGTGAACAAGGCTGGCCAAGGCATACATCGCAAATGCGATCAGCCCCATCGGAATTACCAAGCCTGACAGGCTCGCAATTGCGAAGCCTGACCACGCAATTGCAAGATTAGAGCCTGCAACAAGTACTTGATGAAAAATCTGAAATTTCCTAAGTCCAATTCACCCCGTGGCCTATCCAAAACTCACCCGAGCCCTCAGGGCTCCAAACCAAACATGTATGCAAGTCTAAAAATAACTGTCACACCTTCTTTTTACACACCCGAGAGTAGTGTAAGGGAGTTTTTCTACTTTAAATAATATTAATCGAAATGGGATTATTTATTTATTTTTATTCATAGTCGCCACTTGGAATGGTTTATTTTGGTGTCCCAAGTCACCGGTTTATTTTAAAAATTCCAAATCGAGGAAATTCGACTTTCCTTTTGAAGTCTGCGAACCAGAAATTCTGAATAAGGAATTCTGTTAACCCGGGGAAAGATGTTAGGCATCCCCGGATTCCGTGATTCTAGCACGGTCACTTAAACTATTATAATTGGCCCATTATCTGATTTATTACATGTTTTAGCCTATGGTACTTTTTAACTTATTAACCGCTTTTAAATTATTTTTAGGAAGATTCAACGTTATCTAAAATACGTCTTAAACCACATCACATGAAATGCACCCGCGGTCCACGACACATTTTATCTAACGTTATTGACATTTGGATTTGGGTCACATGAAATGCACCCCCGAGTTTAGGAAAGTAATTTTAAAAATAGCGCGCCTAAAGCAACTACGCGCTTTCAAATTTGTGAGGGCCATGGAAAATTCAACTAAATGGCACGCCTCGATTTCTAAAGGATTTTAAATTAATTAGGCAAGGACCATGCATTTTTGAGATTTTATTTGGCACGGCACAACTCATTTTATTTTATTAAACGGATTTCTAAACTTAGTTTTGAGGGCCATAATTTATAACTTGTCTAATATGGCTCGTCTCAAGTCTAATCAAGGTCCAAATAATTAGCTAAAGGCTTAACGTGATTTGAATTCAATGTAAGCAGACATATAAGACGTCCTTAAGAACCAGTAAAAATAAAAAAATGAAATCAACATTTGATTGTGCGAGGAAACCCAATCGACAACAGGCCTAATTGGCATTTCTATGAGCGTGCACGTCGAAAACAAAAAGGAAGCTGGGCTTGAGTGAAGTCTGACTCGCATGCTTGGACGTCAAGAGGGCACTGGGCCAAAGCTAAAGGCCCAGTTACATGACCCAGCATAATTAACTAGGCAAAATCACAAACTAAGCAAAATCACAATGATGCATAAGAGCTTAAAGTTAAAACAATTAATGTCTGGCTCTTGCAAATGCAGACAAATACAAAAGCATACTCTTGATTTTCAAACCTCTTCCAAGATAAAAGTATTTTTTTTTTTATGTCACGAGAACCCAACACTCATTTAAAATCTAGCAAAACAAACACCTCCGTCTCACTTCAACCACTAAATCTCATCCCAAATAGCCTTAAACAAATAGTTGATTTCAAGTGAATACATTCTAACACACACAGCCATATTCACCCTTTAGGATTAATCAATTTGGACAAGGTTTACATAATAATATGAAACCTCTCACACCATGATTGTCACAGCCCAAAATCCACTAAGGGTCGTGGTGGCGCCGGACGCCATTGTCAGGCAAGCCAATAAAAATTCTTAATTAAATTCCAATTTTTGTATTCTCTAAAATTATTATTTTTTACACATTAAATAATGAATAATAAAATTTACAGAAACAAACTCGAAATCTTTAACAAACTTAATATTAATAATTCAAAATCCTCCCAGAACCCGGTGTCACAAGTGCATGAACAATTTTTAAGAAATGATGTAATATAACAATCGTCCGGAATACAATATTAGACAGAAATAAATACAGAAACTGAACGAGACTCTGCTGGCACGCGGGTCGCCTCGAGAAGTGCAACTCACCTAAGTCTCTGTGTAATCCATGCTGCTACGCCCAGTAAGCCACTAGGGATGCATATGTCTGTGCAACAAAAATGCACAAAAGTGTAGTATGAGTACGAAAACAACGTGTACCCAATGAGTATCCCGTCTAATCTCGAAGAAATAGAGACGAGATGGTCGACTTCGACACTTACTAGTGGCCCAATAATGATGTCAATAATACATTAAATCGTAGATTTCTATAAACATGATTTTAATCCAATGGAAGAAAACGAGTAAACAATTAATTCGTTTAAAGGGAATTTCCAAAATTTTCTTCTCATTAATTATCCAAATATTTTCAAGCCATGAAGAGGCGATAACAATGTTAATAAGTTCAAGGCAACAATACCAGCATGCGCAAATAATCACCGCGGGACGTACGTCCCGATTTAACTTAAAAGTAAACTTTGCACTGCCGAGAGTCGAACGGCGCGAACCATAGATGCATCTATTACCCCTCTTGCGAACTATCCATGCGATGCGGTCAACATAAAATAAACAATCACCCTTCTCGCGAATCATACATGCAACGCAAATACACATAGAAATACATGCTCAAATAGCAAATTAAGAATTTATCGGGGAACAATTATTCAATTAAAAGCTACTTTCTCGTTTACAATTTAAGAAAAGAAGTTTAATCCTTTTTGAAAATGCATTTATTAATACGATGCGGTTTAAGCAATTCGAGCTGTCAATAAGTTATAATTAATCCCAGTATAGCATGCTTTTGGGTCCTAGACTACCCGAACAATAGCATAATAGTAGCTACGCACGGACTCTCGTCATCTCATGCGTACGTAGCCCACACAAATAGGAGCACATAACTCATTCATTCACCTATGGGACAATTCCCTCTTACAAGGTTAGAAAGGAGACTCACCTTGCTCTGAAGATCCATAACCGGCATTCCACGCCCTTCCGAAGACTCTAATTGATGAACAAAGCTCCAAAGCTAGCCAATAATAATATCAATCCATTAATATGTACTCAATTATTCATTACAACCCAATTTACAACAATTCCTAACCCCGATCGAAAAGTTGACGAAAACGCCCTCGGGCCCATGTGCCCAGATTTCCAAAATTTTCGAAGAATAAGTTTACCCATAACCTCACGAACTCAAGTTTCATACCCAAAATTATGGTCAAATTCCAAGAATATCAATTTTCTAGGTTTTCATTTAAACCCTTTGATTTTTCCTAATTTTTACATGTTAATCTACCCATAATCTATGTATTTAACTTAAGATGCGTAGAAATTAATTACCTCTTTGATGATGACGGAATCCCTCCTCAAATGCTCTCAAAAATTGCCTAAGGCCAAGTGGGAAATGGGCTAAGTTTCAAATTTAATAACTGGACACAGCCCTCAGATGTCGCATTTGCGACACCAGGTTCGCAAATGCGAGGGTCGCAATTGCGACAAAAACCTGGCAATTGCGAAGCCTGCTCCCCTCCAGCCATCATCGCAATTACGACAAGAAGATCGCAAATGCGAGCTTCGCAAATGCGAAGACTCCACCCCAAATGCGGCCCCTGACTGATTTGGCCAAATTCTCAAATGCGACAAGGGTTTTGCATATACGAACCCTCAGGCCTCGCAAAAGCGACCCAAAAGTCGCAAATGCGAAAAATCTCCCAGTTGCCCAAGTTCGCAAATGCGAACGAAAACCTCGCAATTGCGATTTCGCAATTGCGACCAATACATCACAATTGCGATCATACCAGCACCAACAATCATATTTCTTAGCAAATCACTCCGAAGCTATCCCGAATCTCACTCGAGCCCCTGGGGCTCCAAACCAAACACCCGTACAAGTCCAAAAACATAACACGGACTTGTTCGAAGCCTGAAATCACATCAAACAATGTTAAAATCATGAATCGACCTCCAATCCAAGCTTAATAAACTTTAGAATTTCAAACTTCTATTTTCGATGTTTAAATCTATCAAATCACGTCTGATTAACCCTAAATTTTGTAGGCAAGTCATATTCAACATTACGGACCTACTCCAACTTTTGAAATCAGATTCCGACCCCGATATCAAAATGTCCGCTTCCGGTCAAACTTCTAAAAAACCTTCAATTTCTATCTTTAGCCAAATGACTTCAAAATGATCCACGGACCTCCGAATTCACTTCCGATCGCGCTCCCAACTCCAGAATCACCACATGGAGCTATTCGCAGACTCGGAATCCCAAACGGATATCGATAACACTGGAATGCACTTCAAACCAAACTTATAAAATTTCTTCCAAAATGCTAACTTCCACAATAGGCACCAAAACGCTCCTGGGTTATCAGAAACCCAAACTGGGCATACACCCAAGTCCGAAATCATCATACGAACCTGCTGGAACCTTCAGATCCCGATTCTGAGATCGTTTACTAAAAAATCTCGTGCTAGTTAATTATTTCAACTTTAAGCTTTCGAAATGAGAATTCTCTTCCCAAATCAACTTCGAACTTCCCGAAATTCAATTCTGACCACGCGTACAAGTCATGACACCTGAAATGAAGCTACTCATGGCCTCAGACTGCTGAACGACGCGCTAGGGCTCAAAACGACCTATCGGGTCGTTGCATTCTCTCCCACTTAAACATACGTTCGTCCTCGAACGTGCTGAGAACTACACTGAAGTAGTCTGAAATCACTGTTTAACACCTCATGCACCTTCCCGTGCTGCCATAACTCAGTTGAGCACATTAGCTCGATCAATTCTGAATATTTCCTTTTATTCAAGCAAATAAGCCGTAAAGTCCAATTCCAACATCCGGAACTCAATGCTGGGCAAGTTTCTAACATGCGCTCATCATATCAATCACTACACGTTGTACCCAAACGTGACTGCACAATTTTGCTGAATTCACACCCTACATCACTTTACTCAGAAAACCACAATGACATTCTCTGATTAAATAAATTGAAATTCTACGAATCTAATGCTCCCATTGCACCTTATGACCTACTTAGGCCTTGCTCTAGCTCTTATAATATCGCCATGACGGAAGAGATGTGTAGAAATTCATGACCAACTACCGAATTAACAAATCATTTGGGTCTATACTCCTGACGAGAACCATCACTTCATTCTGAATCGAATAATGGCCTTAACTTCTTAATGTATTTCCTATAATCAAATTGCACTGATCCTAAATCTAGTGATCTCGTCATGACCAAAAGTCCCATATGATGCTACAATGTGCCAATAGGCTACCATATCGAATGTGATATAAAGGAAAGCAAACTTTGAGAAGGAAATTCAACTACACCGCTCACGAATCATACATGCAACGCGGTCGACTTAATTAAACTAACACCCCGCTCGCGAGTCATACATGCGACGCGGGCACATAACTAATATAAGCTTTCCTCGTAAAATAGGAAACAAAACACATAAAAATGTATATGGGGAGCTGTACTTAGCTTCACACTGTTGCGGCGGGCACCCCGATCCGAACAACATAACCATGGCGGCATGCCACCCGATCCACCCATAAAACTCGCATAAGGAGACACGCACCGAGCTAGATTGCTCATTTCAGTAATATACCGAATATTGGTCACAAGCACACTAAGTGCATAATTCTATCCCTGGGGAGACATATAGCGCCAGAAGCCACAAAACTCAAGCACAACTAAGGTGCGATATACAATCTGAATCTCAAGAGCCATTTGGCTCATATAACATCATTTCTATGCGGATCCTCAACACAAAAGAAATTTCTCAAGCCATCTCACAACTCACACAGCTCAATGCATCACTACATGAAATATCTGACAACGAAATAACACCTTGACTACTCTCCCGTAAGCGATGCTTTGCTGAAATAAACATGACTAGCCTGTCAGAGAGCCCCTATTCGTATTTAAATACATCCACCGACCTCGAGTCGATCCTAATCGTACCAAACTAGGTCAATAACCTCTCAAAGGTCCATACTACCTTCCCTCTTCTCAAAACACACAAGAACAACCACCACAACCGGAGTACTCATCCACAGTCCATAACTCAGTAAGCCATGTGCCCTCCAGGCATCCATTCCCAAATTGACGATATCACCCCAATCTTCATAGTTGGTTTAAATCTTTAATCAATTAAGTGACCACATGCCACACTTATACCACCTTCCCCATGGAACACGCTTCCACAACCTTCCATAACAAATAATAGGTCTGCACACCCAAACCACTGGCCGTACTAACGCTGAAAAGCGATCAAGAATCCTTAGCCAGGATGCAAGGCCTTTTTCACAAAACACCGATCTCAGGTGACACTGAAGAAAATACCCACTTACTTTAAACATCGAAACTCCTTTCCTGCCCATCCGAGTTCGTGACATCCTTGTAAACACCGAACTGCAACCATGATCCTCACTTCAAATTCCATACCACTCACTGCACCGAATGTGCCAATAGATGATAGAACACGATTTTTATCATAACTCCGGAACCACTA
Organism: Nicotiana glauca; assembly: GCA_026770625.1. Taxonomy (NCBI): domain Eukaryota; kingdom Viridiplantae; phylum Streptophyta; class Magnoliopsida; order Solanales; family Solanaceae; genus Nicotiana; species Nicotiana glauca. The sequence goes on along the minus strand of MU724131.1, from coordinate 148,414 downwards.
ATAGGTTAACACTTCATCACGTAAAAGCTTTTCACTGAACACATTTCAGGAGGAACATAGCAACACACAGGCGAATCCTCATAGCCGAAGAATACACAAATCTCTAAGTAGTGGTCTAAGCCACCATAGCCCTTCAGGGATCCGCCTACACATAACAGGCCATAACAGAAGAATGCTTCTGAACATCATTAATTACGGCGACCGACAAGTCTCACACGTACTGCCAGCAATCACATGCATAACTTGATCACACTGAAGAAACTGACCTCTACCACCAATACGCCAACTCAACTGTGGTTAACCAATATATCTTCTTTCGATTTACCCCAGTTGCCTTTGAAATAATAGTAAACTCCGTTCAACATATAACATACTCCATCTGCACTCATCCCGAGTGACCTTGAATCACGAAACCATGCAGTACCAAATCCCACGAACCATTTCATACCTTTCTTACACGCAAATTTGCACCCTCAACTAATATGCCCATTATGCAAATCCTTATACGAATCCGAAGTCTTTTCTCATTTTCCTCTCAAGCGCTACACTGCAAGTCAAAACATCATAGAACATTCTGAGCCTCCACTCATAAGCTGCTGCAAAAGCTTGATCCTCAACCGCACCAATAGGCTCGAAATCATTAGGTGAAACTCTATACCCCTATAGAATCCATTAGGATCGTTGCTGAGAGCCGCCCATCAATACGCTAATAACCAAAAACCACGCAAGTAGTTAACCATGCAACAAAATCATAGGATGTGGGACTCTCCCACTTAGCTGGAAGCCACTGCTACTCAACTCTGGAATTCACTCGGATTCTTAATCTCTTATTGACATAACCTTGCGCAATCAACCGCCAAAATTCTCAATATCTTACTATAGAAACCCCCTTTTTATACTCTGAATCATTAACGACATTCGCACGACCGATCCCTTCACTGTATAACCAATAGAATTCTTCCCAGAAGCCTCGCCAACCACGCGACCGCTAACCTGCTTACATGAATAACCCACCTATAGAAAGCTCTCCTCGGCATCTTCCAACGCTGCTGCACGGTGTACAATCACTACGGCATCAATAACCCATCCTGAGTCCGAGCTCACTCTCCAGTTGTACAGGTCTATTCACCCCTCGTGGACATCAATTAAATATGCGGCAACATCCTTCCAATTCAAAGTTATGCTGCATCCTTCTTCATTTAAGCGGCTCTTTTCCGTTATATCAAATCTCCGGCTGCACAAGAACCCCTACTTTAAATTAGATCCGTAGACCCCAATAACCAATCACTAATATTCTCAAATTGATCCAAACTCTCCTTAAAGTACGTGGTCATCCCACTGCAAAGCCCATATGCAACTCCGCCACTCTCCCACTTTGGCGGAACTCATCTCCTTAATCGACTGCTCGGCCCTTGGCCACTTATACTCGGCCTCCTAGAAATTTTAAACACTGCTTGACACTTCCCACATGTCCTTCCTCATCCTTTGCTGCTCAGTTGTTGCCTTGAATAAAATCTATCTTCGAAATGCCGATTCAATCCTGAACCACCTTCCCTGGCGATATCTAACAATCGTATTTTTTGATACTATCTCACAAAATCTTGCCCTAACGGCAAATTGTAGAAGATTATAACACCGACAAACTTAGTATGTTCAATTAGGACAACAACACCCCATCACAGAAGAAAGCTCCACAATGCTTGTAAATACCAAGTCTCATTACTTACACTAGCCCACATCTGACTATCCTTAGTCCGATTGCCTTTTCCCTGCCGGGAATAAAATACTGAATCTCTTGATTATGCATCGAGTAAACCTACCTTCAAGTCATTCACTACCACGACACATAGGCAAACATCATATCAATATTGCGTAACAATGATTCATAAGAATCATGTCAACTTGTGCCTAACCTCAAAGCTCTCAGAAGCACTGCTATTGGGCTGAAATAATAAAATATTCTTCCATAAAGCAACAATAATAATCTGATCAACTATACCGGGAGAAACATCCTGTATCACACCTGTAGTACCATTACGGTTCTTCAATTTCCGATTTATAACAAGCGATTCGCGTCGCGTAAGATTAAGTAGGAATGAATTAAAGGCATACGCCTCTAAGGATCAAATCGGACGATAAGGAATCAAGAAGGGAAGTACTCCTAATAGTCCTGCAGCCTCCTCGGGATAAGCATAGACGTCTCCGTATCGATCCGCGAGACTCTACTAGACTTGCTCATGACTCGTGAGACCCTAGGAACCTAGTGCTCTGATACCATGTTGTCACGACCCAAAATCCACTAAGGGTCGTGATGGTTCCTAACACCGCTGTCAGGCAAGCCAACCAAAATACTTAATTAAATTCTAATTTTTGTATTATCTAAAATTACTTTTTTATACATTAAATAACGAATAATAAAATTTACAGAAACAACCGCGAAATCTTTAGCAAACTTAACATTTAATAATCCAAAATCCTCCCAAAACCCGGTGTCACAAGTGCATGAGCAATTTCTAAGAAATGATGTAATACAACAATTATCCGAAATACAATATTGGACAAAAATAAATACAGAAATTGAAAGAGACTCTGTTGACCGCGGGTCGCCTCAAGAAGTGCAGCTCACCTAAGTCTCTGTGCCATCCGTGCTGCTACGCCCAGTAAGCCACTAGCGATGCATATGCCTGTGCAACAAAAATGCACAGAAGTGTAGTATGAGTACGAAAACAACGCGTACTCAATAAGTATCCCGTCTAATCTCAAAGAAGTAGAGATGAGATGGTCGACTTCGACACTTACTAGTTGCCCAATAATGATGTCAATAATACATTAAATCGTGGATTTTTATAAACATGATTTTAATCCAATGGAAGGAAACGAGTAAACAATTAATTCATTTAAAGGAAATTTCCAAAATTTTCTTCTCATTTATTATCCAAATATTTTCAAGCAATGAAGAGGCGATTGGACGTACGGCCCGATCCAACTTAAAAGTAAATTGTGCACTGTTAAGAGTCGAACGGCGCGAACCATAAATGCATCTATTACCCCGCTCGCGAACTATCCATGTGACGCGGTCAACATAAAATAAACAATCACCCTGCTCGTGAATCATACATGCAATGCAGATACACATAGAAATACATGCTCAAATAGCAAATTTAGAATTTATCGGGGAATAATTATTCAATTAATGCAACTTTCTCCTTTACAATTTAAGAAAAGTTTAATACTTTTTGAAAATGCATTTATTAATTCGATGCAGTTTAAGAAATTCGAGCTGTCAATAAGTTACAATTAATCCCAGTATAGCATGTTTTTGGGCCCTAGACTACCCGTACAATAACATAATAGTAGCTACGCGCGGACTCTCGTCACCTCGTGCGCACGTAGCCCCCACAAATAGGAGCACATAACTCATTCATTCACCTATGGGGACAATTCCCTCTTACAAGGTTAGAAAGGAGGCTCACCTCGCTCCGAAGATCCATAACCGGCATTCCACGCCCTTCCGAAAACTCTAATTGATGAACAAAGCTCCAAAACTAGCCAATAATGATACCAATCCATTACTATATACTCAATTATTCATTACAACCCAATTTACAATAATTCCTAACCCCGATCGAAAAGTTGACAAAAACGCCCTCGGGCCCACGAACCCGGATTTCCAAAATTTTTGAAGAATAAGCTTACCCATAACCTCACAAACTCAAATATATAATTTATAATTTCATACCCAAAATCGTGGTCAAATTCCAAGAATATCAATTTTCTAGGTTTTCATCTAAACCCTTTGATTTTCCCTAATTTTTATATGTTAATCTACCCATAATCTATGTATTTAACTTAAGATACGTAAAAATTACTTACCTCTTTGATGATGACGGAATCCCTCCTCAAATGCTCTCAAAAATTGCCTAAGGACAAGTGGGAAATGGGCCAAGTTTCGAATTTAATAACTGGACACAACTCTCAGATGTCGCATTTGCGATACCAGGTTCGCAAATGCGAGGGTCGCAATTGAGACAAAACCCTCGCAATTGAGAATCCTGCTCCCCTCCATCCATCATCTCAATTTCAACAAGAAGATCGCAAATGCGAGATTCGCAAATGTGAAGACTCCACCGCAAATGCGACCCCTGACTGATTTGGCCAAATTCGCAAATGCGACAAGGGTTTCACAAATGCGAACCCTGAGGCCTCAAAAAAGTGACCCAAAAGTCGCAAATGCGAACAATCCCCCAGCTACTCAAGTTCGCAAATGCGAACGAAAACCTCGCAATTGCGACCAATACATCGCAATTGCAATCATACCAGCCCAGCAATCCTATTTCTTAGCAAATCACTCTGAAGCTATCCTGAATCTCACCCGAGCCCCCGAGGCTTCTAATCAAACACCCGCACAAGTCCAAAAACATAACACGGACTTGCTCAAAGCCTCAAATCACATCAAACAATGCTAAAATCATGAATCGACGTCCAATCCAAGCTTAATAAACTTTAGAATTTTGAACTTCTACTTTCGATGTTTAAACCTATCAAATTACGTCCGATTTACCCCAAATTTTGCAGACAGGTCATATTTGACATTACGGACCTACTCCAATTTTTGAAATCGAATTCCGACCCCGATATCAAAAAGTCTACTTCCGGTAAAACTTCTCAAAAACCTTCAATTTCTATCTTTAGCCAAATGACTCCAAAATGATCTACAGACCTCCGAATTCACTTCCAATCGCGCTCCCAACTCCAGAATCACCGTACAGAGCTATTCACAGACTCGGAATCCCAAACGGACATTGATAATACTGAAATGCACTTCAAGCTAAACTTATAAAATTTCTTCCAAAATGCTAACTTCCACAATAGGCGCCAAAACGCTCCCGGGTTATCCAAAACCCGAACCAGGCAAACACCTAAGTCTGAAATTATCAAACGAACCTGCTGGAACCTTCAGATCCCGATTTCAAGGTCGTTTACTCAAAAATCCCGTCCTAGTTAATTATTTCAATTTTAAGCTTCCGAAATGAGAATTCTCTTCCCAAATGAACTTCAAACTTCCCGAAATTCAATTCCGACCACGCGTACAAGTCATAACACCTGAAATGAAGCTGCTCATGGCCTCAGACTACTGAACGACGCTCTAGGGATCAAAATGACTGGTCGGGTCATTATAATAAATCTGAACCCCTTTTTCACGACAAACCAAATTTCAGAACTATAAAATTTAAATCCTCATTTCACAAGACATTGAACACTGAATTGATTTATACAAAACCTTAAGCAAGACTAATAGGCAACTAAAATTACTCTCATCATGGGTTTACAATCATATATCACAACACGGGCCATTCTCAGCAAAATAACACTTCACAGCACCCTTTCAAATAGTATATTACATATTATCGTTTTGTCCTTAACCTACACTAGTCATAGCAGCCAATCCAACATGAAATCATCCCCAAGCATGAACACCTATTTCAGCCAAAACTAAAACAAATCTTAGACCCAATATGATTTGACTGAGTCTTCTACTGCAACATCTTAACAGTCCCAAAATCAATTACATTTATAAGAACTCGACAGCCCAAAATAGAAATCAACTAGAATGTACAACGAATCAGGCTACTAAAGACACAATAGCATGAAGAAATACAACTGAATCATAAATAAAGCTATTGATATGCTTTAAAACTCTGTTTTCCATTTCATTCTTCAATTCAAACCTCACATTAAATAAGGTTCAGGAGCATGTACCTGAATATAGCAAAAAAAAAAAAATAGAACTAGAAAATCAGGTTTGAGATCAGGAAGAAACATCAGTAGTAGTAAATCAACAAGGGGAAACAGCAGCAGAAATCAGGTCAAACTCATTAATAGAACAGTAATTCCACGGCCTTTAATTCATCTTCTAGTCCCAGAATCAGCTAAAATCTTTTGAATGTTTGGAATGGAGAGACTAATTGCAGAATCAAACAAAAAATGCAAGAGTTTTTGTTTGGTTCTTTTCTTAGCTCAGCCGTTTTGATTTTCAAAAATTTTTATCTCTAAAATCTGCCTTGCTAACGAAGAAAGTATGCCTTTATAGGCAAGCTTTTAGGGTTGCATAAAGGAATTCAGTTTTGCACTTAAAAAATTTTCAAATTTCATTTTTGCTAAGATACTGTTAGTGTAAAAATCAGATTTTTATTTAAGCCCCAACCCCAGCTTCTAGGAAGCTTCCTAAGTTGGTTACCTGAGATTCTTTCACATAGAGTTCCTAAATTACCCCTTTAAACCTTTACTTTTTACCTCTAAAACTAGACCAGATATGGGTCAAATTGACCCCATTCAAAGTGCTATGGGCCTGTAAATCCAGGTTAAATCCCCTTTTGGGCTTTCTGATTTTCAGAACCCAATTCAAACTATAATCAAAATTCAAAATTTAATGGACTGACCAAAATTTCCTAAAAGAAAAACTCGAAAACCTTTTAAAATAAAACCATAAACAAAAGAGAAAGGAAAATAAACTAATTAATAAAACAAATAATCTAAAATTGTTATTAAACTAATTATGCAAAACAGAACAAACAAAAAAGTGAGCACATGATGAAGAAAAGAAGAGAGGATGCAGAAAAGAGATAAAAATGAAATTAAACGAAGAAAAGGAAGACATGCAAGAAAAGGAGGTAAACATACCTAAAATCAGACGGCCAAATCTTGAAATTAAACCTCGAGCTTTTGATTTTGACCAGAATGGGATTTAATCATGTGTTCTCAAACGACAACACATGAATAAAGCCAATCTCGACTTCAAATCTTCAATAGGCACACTGATTTAGTTTTGGGAATTTAGGGTTCATGTCTTCAATTTAAGATTCAACAGATTCGGAGGAGATTCGAAGGTAAAGGAGTAGAGATTGGGGGAGGGGAGGTTGTGAGGGTTCTATAGTGTGGATTTGGAGTGGATTGGAGGTAGCACCACCAGCCTGAGACGGTGGGAAATGGGGCGGCGCTAGGGTTTGGCTTGAGTCTCTGAAGAGGGTGAGATGGGAGTGAGGGAGAGAGTGGGGGTGTGGGGGGTGGGGTAAGAGTTTTAGACAGTTAAATAATGTCATAGACCCCAGTTCCGGACCATTAAATCAAAAGAGATCAGCGGTCCTAATCTAAATAATTGAAACAACGTAGTTTATCCTTAAGTGGGACTTGGACCGGGTTAGGGGCGGATTTGGGTTGGTTTTTGGACGGGTTTAAGGGGGAATATGGTTTGGGCTTGGAAAATTCAAAGACTTGGCCCAAAATCCGGTTCTTTCAATCCTTCTTACTTTTCTTTTTATTTTCAATTTTTTTAATTCCTTTTTTTTCAAATAAAAATAAAACCTAAATTAAATCTCAAAACTAGATTATCCTAACAAATTCAATTAATTGACTCTAAATAATAATTACCACAACTAATTAAATGCCAAATTAAAAAAAAAACTACCAAAATTCAAAACTAAAATTAAAATGCAAATATAGGTTATTTTGTGATTTTTTCATTTTTGTAAAACACTAGTTCGCTAATTAATCAAGAAAAAATATAAAATTAAGACCTAAATGCTAATGCAATGTATTTTTATATTTTTATGATTTAACTAAAATTAAACATGCACACAAAATGCAAACAATCAGAAGAATTCTACAATAATTCTTAAATAACAAATAATTAAAAGGAAAAATCTAATTTTCGGAATTCTGTAGGAATAATTCATGTGAGGCAAAAATCACGTGCTCACGACATCATACGGACTTGCCCGTACGATCAAATCCTCAAAATAACCTCAACAACTACGAGTTCAACCTCAAATTCATGAAATTCCTTAAGAACACTGAAATTTCTAATTTCTCAACTAATGGTCCGATTTATACCAAATCAACTCTGATTCCTACCAAATTTTACAAATTCGACTTATTTATTATTTTAAACCTATACCGGGCTCCGAAACCAAGATACGAGCTCGATAATCAAGAACACGCATCATTTTGTTTCAAAAATTATTTATATTTTCCAGCAAATAATTTTTTTTTAAAATTCTTTTCTCGGGCTAGGGACCTCAAAATTCGATTCCGGGCGTTGTGCCTCCTTTTTCCTCCGCGGGGAGAAGTCCAGATTTTGACATTCAAGGGGTGTAATGACTCACTTCCTTTTGGGAATTGGATATTTGAAGAGTCGCCACCTAACGATTATGGTGCGTTAGGGCACCTAGAGTTATTAACTCTTGGGTTGGTTTGAATTCCCAGAGATTAGGGCAAGGGCTCGAAGTAACCTCAAGGGGAAGGTGTTAGGCACCCCTCTTGGTCCACAACTGTGGGTCCCGACCGAACTTATTTCACAAATTAGTCCATAAATAAATAATTGAAGCAAATAATTGCAAGTAGAACATGTTTGGGCATTGTATAAAATAAGAATTTAAAAAGGTTGCACAGAAAAGGAAAATGAAGTTTCAAACAAAGAGGGTTTGGGGGAGAGGGAGGTCCTAGGTTGGTTAGCCTATAGGATCACATCAGTTCAATGCCCGATAATCACTCCTTACGCGTGGCATTAGCGCACCGGTTATCATATCCATGTCTACCCTTCCCATCCCCTTATTGGTCATACAAAGCGAGTGTTGGTCACAGATTCCTATTGCGTGCTACTATCCGTCCCTTCTTAGTGGTCCCGTAGGGAGTTAGGACCTCTACTTATGGGTAGTTCTAGACAAACCCCTAATGTTTTTGAAGGTGAAAATTCTAATGCGACAAGCAAAACAATTAGGACTTTGAGAAAACAAGAACAGGAAGGAGTAGATAAAGGCTCAATTTTCCTCCCCAAGTAAACATACAAGCAGCACGACTCAAACACAATTAAGGTCTTTATTAATCAAATTCCTAAAACAGGATCTCTAAGTGATGATGCAAAAATAGACCACATTATACCCAAAAGTTATAACCTAGTAGCTGCCTAGGGATTCCCTTGTTTAAAAGCTTATTAGAATCAGAAACATTAAACGACGGAAATAGCTTCAGGGAAATGCATTCTTTGAAAATTCCCTAAAGCTTGCCTATATACATTACTGTGTCTATATTAATGCGGACACAAACGTATTTTGGAAATAGACCCTTTTAATACCTATAGGCAGGATATCTAATGAGATTAAAGCAATTTCGAAGGGACTGTTTTCAGGAAATGTTGACACTTAATAAGACCAGTTTTAAGAAGTAAACTAGGTGAAATAAAATTGATTTATTAGGATAATTAGATTATCAGACATGGTTGCGAATATAAATCCCTATAGGCGTGGTACCTAGGCGTATTACTGGTTTTAGTCAATTTGCAGTAACATGAGGAAATACTTGTTAGAATTGAATCGTAATTAAGTCCTATAGGCATGATATCTATACTTGGATTGATTTAAGATATGATGGTTTGGAACCTAGAAACATGGTCTCTAACATGACAAATGGAGAATCTTATGAACATGGTTTCTATCTGATGCAAACGACATTGGAAGTGAAACCTTACAGGCATGATTTTTATTTGATGCAAACAAAATTAGAAATGAGATCCTATAGGCATGATATCTATTATGAAAAAGCAATCAGATTCAATCAAGAATAAAACCCTATGAACATGCTTTCTATTGAGTAAAACGGGCAGATTTGAAAAAAAAGTAAAATCCTAAGAGCATGATTTCTACCCATATTACCCCACAAAGTACATCTACCCACCTCTTTACTAAATACCCCCAAGTGTTTGTTTATAAATTATTACAAGCTGATGAATGAATTACATAAATGAAATAGAAAATCAAGAAGCTATTCTATAGGGAGCCTGCAATTAGGCCCAAGTTTCCCAAAGCCTCCAGTGGTCTCACAAGCCTCATTTCCATAGACAAATCAGGGTCTAGGTGCATCAAAGTTCTCTAAGGGTCTCAAGCACCCCGGGCAATGCTTATACCCAGACTTAGTAACCAAGCATTGAACCAATGCAATGTGGAAAGGCCAGCCTCAGTATGCCAGAGTTCAAAGGGCTCTCAAGAGGATCCCAAGGCAGTATAGATACTAGAGGGAGCAGAACTTATTAACTAAGAGTGAATTGGAAGTGCAAGACACAAGTTTGAAAGAGTTATTAAAGACTGTATTGGAAAGTCTGTTTTGAAAGCACTTAGTAAAGCAACAGAGATAGCTTGAAAGGAGGTTGGACTAGTAAACAAGTTTAGAAACCTTAGAAAAAGATCATACACAGTTAATTTACAGAATCCAGTAGTCATACAGGGTCAAGGGGTTGGGGGATACATTGACATTTGGCTGCACAAACCAGCAAAGATCATAAGATTGGTTTGGACATGCTCAACGATAGTTGACTCTGGCATAATCACAACCAGTCAAGAAGAATACAAATACATATAAATGATGATAAGGATTTCACAAAATGGTAAGTACACAACAGGTAAAACACAACTGTCCAGGCATGCTTTGAATCACATAAGGGAATATATTTTTTTAAAGGGAAGGGAGACATAGTAGTATCTAGTAATGTGACTTAACTACAAGTTTCACAATAGAACAACAAGTAGAAGCAGACTAGAAATAAGAGAAACTGAAACAAGAAAAGAAGCATGTTGTTGTTGAGGCTTTAAATTAAACTAGGACATACCAGTGAAGATAGAAATAAGAAGAATGAAAGAACCAGAGAGCATAGATGATTAGCCTTGGCCTGCAGCCGGCTGATAGCAGCAAATAGCACAAAAGAGAGGGGGAAACAGAGATTTTTAATAAGAGAGGAGTTTTGAAAACCCAATTTTTGTGTCTTGTTAATGAAAGACATAGGGAATTTGTAGTTGAAAGTGGGTAGTGAAATAAGGTAAAAATCATAGGAGTATACTAATTTAAGAATTCAGAATATATCAATTAGAAATCAAGGAAGTACTTCCTTAAGTTAAGGGAATCAAATCAAACAGGGAGTTTCAATATCATGTAAGGCAAGAAGAAAAATCAGTCCATCACTAAATAAGGAATGAGTCAAGATTCAGTAAGCATAGAGTAGTCGATTAGGACCAAATTCATAAAGCGTTAATTAAGGACACAACTAAGTAGAAATAAGTATTATAGCAAATATGGCAAGGAAACTAGTCAGCTTAAATAGACGGGGTAAAGCTTGTAAGTCTTTAAAAGAAAATCTTTCAATCAACATCAATTAAGGAGATAAGAATCAATTAAGAGGGATTCATGATTCTGCATGTTCAACATATAAATAGAGGATCTCAATAGACGTAGCAAAGGGCATGGTTAGTCATATTGACAGCAAGAAGCAAGAGATGAATAAATAAAGTGAGCATAGTCACACAGAAGTGACATAAGTAGGCTAGGAATTCAGTAAAAATATTCGAAGCCTGGTGACCACGAGAGATCAGCAAGAATCAAATAAACATGAGTTACACATAGAACCAAGGCAAAAAGAATCATGTCGACATACATAACTAAAGCAAAGAAGTCATGCTAACTCACAAAGCAAAGAAAATCATGCTAACACATAGAACCAAAGCAAAGAAAATCTTAAAAATTAGGGCTTTAACATAGTCAAGTTAAAAAAGTAGTAGGGCATTAAATCGGTCAAAAAGCAAGGAAAAAAGGTTTAATCATAAGGAAATCGGTTAAAACAAGTGTAGAGGGATCTCCGAGAAACCCTAGTTTTTTAAGAAAGTAAAAACGATTTAAAGTGGAGGATCTTTCAGAAGAAGCTCGAGAATAAGCAAATCATAGAAGGAAACATGCTTAAAGTGTAAAAAATAACACAGATCTTGGAGATTCATAAGAGAGTTAGGGTTTCAAAAGGAAACCCAAAAAGAAATCGAAAGAACCTGTTGCAGACTTCACCGATCGTAACATATAACTTGTGATTTTGCCCAAAATCACACCAGAGAAGCCATAAATAACAAAAATAGAAATCTTAGGTCCAAATCGGCATGGCCCAGGACCCTTGAAGGTGTTTAAAAATAATGAGCAGGGCGATGAGAGACTTATTTGAGGCTTGGGTTGAAAGGATGGTCACCAGAGATGACCGGAGAAGGAGGCATTTGACGGAGTCCACGGTTAGGTTTGAGAGAGGAGAGAAGATGAGAGAATCTGAGGGCGGCAGGGATTTGGAAAGTGAGTAGGTTTAGGGGTCGTTTGGAAATTAAAAAGGTAAGGAGAAATGAGGGTCGTTGATCTAAAAGATCAACGACCAAGATTTAAAATAGCTTGGGTAGGGTAGTGGGTAATTGGATCTGGTTCAGGGTAATAAGTATAAAATTGGGTTGGAATTGGGGTCCGATTTGGCTATAATGGAAAACCAAATTTGGTTGTTATTTAAATAGCCAGCTTTTCCCTATTTTAATTTTAATAAATAATAGGTAATTTTTGGAAAATAATTCAAGGTGCCAAAATGATTTAAAATACATAATTAAAATTTTAAAAATATAGGGGTCAATTTTACACATATAAAATATAATTATATCTTAAAAAGGGCTAATAATGCAATTACATGCAATTTAGCTTAAAATACTAAATGTAATTGGAAGAATACATAATAAAACCACATTAGCCATATTTTGGCATAAGTTTAGAAATTGAATAAATGAATTATCAAAAAAATAATTTTGGAAATAATTATAGGGGATTTTATGGATAAAAGGGGAGAAAATAAGTCAACTTAAACACTTAAAATTATGGGAAAAATAACAAAAGCCTTGTGTATGCTTATATATGCATACATATGCTATTTTGAAGGTATTTATGTATATTTAAAATATATAGGAAAAAATTAGGTATCAACAACTGCCCCTCTTTACCTGCGAAGCATGAAAGAGTTTTCGGGTAAAGAAATGATGGCCAATTTTGACCAAATGGGATGCTTCAGAAGGCGGAGGTCGAACTCCGATTTTCGAGTTGCCTACATATCTCTCATTTTACAGGAATTAGGCCATGTGTAGGTCTGGACTCACCTGCGGATTATGCCGATGAAATTATTGTGAGGACAGATGCGAGATGCGGAAGTGGTTACAGTGAACAGTTAAGGTTCGGGACGGTTGGAGGGAACTGCAGCGAGATCGCTCCTGCTAGGATAGAGGTTGTCTACTGATTACCTACAAATAAAAGATGCTACAAATGTATTTGCAAAAATTTAAACATGATACAGATTCCCTTTGGACCATAAAGGTTGTCTCCAGACGATTAAAGATGATTTGCTTGGACCATGACGTCCTGGGCCATGAATTGTTTAATGATGGATTCACAGGCCATGAAATGATTTTCTCGGGCCATGAAAATGGTGCCTCCGAACCATGACGCCTTTGAATAATGATATGTAGACTCGAGAGATCCTCAGGCCATGGTATGGTGTCTTCCAGCTATGAGGATGATGCCTTTAGACTATGACGCCTTTGGACAGATTAACGATATTTCAGCCCATGAGATGCAATGATATGATTGTAACAAGACAAGGCTTAGTCTTATGAAATGAGGGGCAAAGCTTAGCCCGATTGAAAAGCAAGTAGATGGTAGTAGAAAATAGAGCAGTGTTGGTGCAAAGAGGGACAATATTTAGTCCCATGCAAGTGGGGAGGCAAGGATTATCATGACACAAATAAGGAGGCAAGGATTAGCCTCATGCACGTATGGAGTCAGGGTTTAGACTCATGCAGGATAGGAGACAAAGCTTAGTCTCATGCAAAGAGAAGGCAAATATGGAGGTAGAGCTTAACCTCATGTAAGATGCGGGATATGGCTTAGTCCCATGTAAATATGGAGTCAGGGATTAGACTCATGCAAAGAGAAGGTAGTACTTAGTCTTATGCAAATGTGGAGTCAAGGCTTAGACTCATGCAAATGTGGAGTCAAGGCTTAGACTCATGCAAATATGGAGTCAAGGATTAGACTCATGCAAATATGAAGTCAAGGATTAGACTCATGCAAATATGGAGCCAAGGCTTCGACTCATGCAAATATGGAGTCAAGGATTAGACTCATGCAAATATGGAGATAGATCTTAGTCTCATGCAAATATGGAGTCAAGGCTTAGACTCATGCAAATGTGAAGTCAAGGATTAGACTCATGCAAGTATGGAGTAAAGGCTTAGACTCATACAAATGGGGAGTCAATGATTAGACTCATGCAAGTATGGATTCAGGGATTAGACTCATGCAAATGTAGAGTCAAGGATTAGACTCATGCAAATATAGAGTCAAGGATTAGACTCATGCAAATGTGGAGTCAATGATTAGACTCATGCAAGTGTGGAGACAAGGATTAGACTCATGCAAGTATGGAGTTAAGTCTTAGACTCATGCAAATGTGGAGTCAGAGATTAGACTCATGTAAAGAGAAAATAATAGATAAGGGTGGAGTATATATCTTAGCTAGGACATGTTTGTGTCTAACGGCCGGATGGATGGTGAATTTGCTTTGTGTACGAATTCTATCGTCAAATATGCCTGTGTTCAAAGAAAAATCTTAAGTTTCATGGGGGGAGGTTGGATCTTTCTTCGTCTGCCGGTCTTGCTTTGCTCCGCTCTGGAAGCTTCCTTTGAATTCCCCTAGGTAGCACCTGGCTGTTATAAAAATATAATTTTCCAAAAATATGCATTCATTGATAAAATAGATTTTTTTTGGAAGTGTATTGATATATCAAGTAACTTTGATGAACTAGCGACTGTGACACATTTTAAAGGCATTGCAGCTCTCTTATGTTGGAATTTGAGGGTCCTCCTCAAAATTCTGCCCCAGTTTGGTTGATGATTTCTAATCGTTTGCGAATGGTGGACCTTGCTAAATCTTCCTCAGAATTTTGAGAATCTTTCTCAAAATTTTGCCCAAGTTCTTGACTAATGACTGACTTCTTGTCATGTGATGGTGCTAGCTGGACTTGTCCCGAATTTCGAGGACCTTCCTCAAAATTTTGCCCCAGTTTCTAATTTTGGGGGAAATGAAAACTTTATTATGATATGACCAAACCCATAAGGCTGCCTATGTATCCCCTCTTAAATGGGAATCAGGTCAAGCGTAGTTCAATTACATCAGAAAGGAAATGTGGAATAATTCTAGGCATAGTATCTCTTGACTGCGTCTGAATTGATTAGTTTCGGCAAGATTTCTTCGTCCAGTTCTGAAGTATGAGTGCTCCTCCTCTCAGGACCCTGTGAACCATGTATGAACCTTGCCAGTTATGACATAATTTCCTTTTGGCTTCATCTTGATGCGGGAAGATTTTCTTCAATACCAACTGCCCTGGTGCGAACTGCCTTGGTTTGACCCTTTTGTTGAAAGATCTAGACATTCTATTCTGATAGAGTTGGCCGTGGCATACCGCATTAATTCTCTTTCCATCAATAGGGGCCAATTGCTCATAGCGGCTCCTTATCCATTCCACATTGCTGAGTTCATCTTCCTGTATGACTTTTAAAGAAGGAAGCTCTACATCGGCTAGGAGGACAACCTCGGTATCATAAACCAGCATGCAGGGGGTTACCACGATTGATGTACAAATTGTGGTGCATTACCCTAATAGAGCAAAGGGTAACTTCGCATGCCACTACTTGTGATTCTCTACCATTTTCCTTAGTATCTTCTTAATGTTTTTGTTGGCGGCTTCTACGGCTTCATTCATCTGAGGTCTATAGGCAGTGGAATTCTTGTGCTTGATTTTGAAAGTTTCACATATAGCTTTCATCAGACCACTATTGAGGTTGGCGGCGTTATCAGTAATAATGGACTCAGGAACTCTGAAACGGCAGATAATACGATCCTTGACAAAATCTGTGATGACTTTCTTGGTTACAGCTTTGTAAGATGCAGCTTCTACCCATTTTGTGAATTAATCAATGGCTACTAGAATAAACCTGTGCCCATTTGAAGCAGTAGGCTCAATCGAGCCAATAACATCCATTCCCTAGGCGGTCAATGGCTAAGGCGAGCTTGTTGCATTGAGCTCGTTTGGCGGCACCTTTATCATGTTGGCATGCACTTGACATTGAAAGTATTTGCGAACATACTGAATACAATCCGTCTCCATGGTCATCCGAAAGTAACCTGCCCTAAGTATCTTCTTGGCCAGAACGAAACCATTCATGTGCGGACCACATATCTCAGCATGCACATCCTCAAGTAGCTTAGAAGCTTCCTTTACGTCGACACACCTTAGCAAACCCAAATCCAAATTTCTTCTGTACAAATTCCCTCCGCTGTGGAAGAAGTGATTTGACAATCTGCGCTCTGGGTATTGTCCTTTTGATAAGTATTTCTTGATGTCATGGAACCACGGCTTTCCATCTGCTTCTTCCTCGACATGAGCACAATATGTTGGTTGATTATGGATCCTCACTGGAATGCGATCAATATAGTTCTTATCTGGATGCTATATCATTGATGACAAAGTGGCTAATACGTCAGCGAACTCATTTTGAATTCTAGGCACGTGTCAGAATTCTATCTTCATGAACCTCCTTTTCAATTCCCACACATGGTGCATATATGGTAATATCTTGGAATTCTTGGTAGCCCATTCTCCTTGTACATGGCGCATAAGCAAATCTGAATCGCCGATCACCAGCAACTCCTGAATGTTCATGCAGGCTTCATATTCTGCCATATTGTTGGTGCAGGGAAATATGAGTTTAGCAGATACGGGATAATGTTGACCTATTTCTGATACCAAAGCTGCCTCAATGCCTACTCCTTTGAAATTCGCGGCTCCATCAAAGAACATCTACCAACCGTCATATGCTTCAGTAATGTCTTCTCCTACGAATAATACTTCTTCATCAGGAAAATACATATTCAAGGGTTCATATTCTCCTTCCGCCGTATTTTTTGCAAGATGGTCTGCTAATGCTTGTCCTTTGACTGCCTTTTGAGTTACGTAGATGATGTCGAACTCACTCAGCAGCATCTGCCATTTAGCCAACTTCCCCGTAGGCATGGGCTTCTAAAATATATACTTCAAAGGTTCCTTCCTGGATATGAGGTACGTAGTATAGGCATAAAAATAATGCCTCAACTCCTGGGCTGTGCAGGTCAAAGCACAACAGGTGCGTTTAAGCAGAGAATACCGTGCTTCATAAGGTGTGAATTTCTTACTCAAGTAATATACGGCTTTCTCCTTCTTTCCTGTCTCGTCATGTTGTCCTAAAATACATCTGAAGGCTCCATCTAGTATTGATAGATAGAGTAGAAAAGGTTGCCCTGGTTCTGGCGGGACCAGCACTAGCGGTGTGGACATGTATTCCTTGATTTTGTCAAAAGCTTTCTGACAATCCTTGGTTCAACTCGTCTAGGCATCCTTCCTCCGCATTTTGAAGATGGGTTCACATATTACGGTGGACTGTACTATGAATCGACTGATGTAGTTGAGTCGTACCAAGAAGCTCATCACGTCTTTTTTGCTTTTGGGCGGTGGTAACTCCTGAATAGCTTTGACATTAGTTAGATCTAGCTCGATCCCTCGACGACTGACAATGAATCCCAATAACTTTCCTGCAGGAACCCCGAATGCACACTTTGCGGGGTTCAACTTAAAATTTTACCTCCTTAGCCTGTCAAAGAATTTCCTCAGGTCTACTATGTGATCTGCGGTTTTCTTGGATTTGATAATGACGTCGTTCACATACACCTCTATTTATGTGTATCATATCATGGAAAATGGTTGTCATGGCTCTCATGTAAGTAGCCTTACATTCTTAACACCGAATGGCATCATCTTGTAACAGTATACACCCCAAGGCATAATAAAAGTTGTCTTCTCGGCATCTTCTTCATCCATCCAGATCTGGTGATAACCTGCGAAGCAATCTACAAAGGATTGGAGTTCATGATTGGCGCAGTTATCGATCAGGATATATATGTTTGGCAGCGGGAAGTCATCTTTGGGACTTTCTCTATTTAAATCCTGATAATCAACACATACTCGGACCTTCTCATCTTTCTTTGAAACTAGCACAATGTTAGCTAACCAGGTTCAGTAGTCAACCACCCTTAGAACCTTGGCTTTGATCTACTTGGTAACTTCTTCCTTGATCTTCAAACTCATATCTGGTTTGAATTTTCTGAGTTTTTGCTTAACTGGCAGGCACATGAGATTAGTAGGCAACTTGTGAGCTACTATAGATGTTCTCAAACCGGTCATATGGTCATACGACCATGCAAAAGTGTCCTCAGCTCCTTTAAAAAATAGATGTATTCTTCATTCTCTGTTGGCGACAAGTGAATGCTGATGCAGGTCTCTTTGACAGTCTCAGTGTCTCCTAAATTTACTGCTTCTGTTTCATCCAAGTTGGACTTAGGCTTGTTCTCAAAATTCTCAACTTCCCTGACAATTTCCTCGGGTATCTCATCTCCTTCCTCTGAGTCACTATTCTCATATTGCATTGCCTCATTACATGTCACAGTCTCGTTTTCATCAGGAAAAGTAATAATAACACTGTAGAAAGGAAAAGTATAAAGATAGTAATGAATAATGATAAAGTAAAGATACATTTGATTCAACTGAGAAAATTGTTCAAACAAAAAGCTTGGCTTGATGGGTAAAGCATTTATTTAAAATGAGAAATCTTAAAACAAAATTGCTGGAAAATTTAAATGCCTAGAACAACTATAAATTCTGCCAAGCTACCCAAGGACTCGGGGGGCTCGGGATGGTGTGGCGGTCCAGTTTATGAGAACAACTCCCTTTGCCACAGTTTGAATGGTGAGGCATTCTTCCTCCTCTTCCTCAATTATGGCACTGCATTCCATAACCTCATCTTCTAAGAACAGATCCTTCAGCCCAGCTAGTGCTTTTTCTTCAGCAGTTCCCCATATTGTGTCTGCCTGATGGAAACCTTGTTCCAAATGGGGTACCAATTGCTCAAGAGGGTAATATGGTCCGCGCCATGGAGGCTGCCAATTCCTGTATTCTTGCCATGTTTATTGGTATCCGAGCCCAAAGGTAGCACCATGATTCTTCAGTTGTATTGGTTTGGTAATGCGTTGGAGGTTCTTTCCCAATTCTTTGCCGGGTTCATATCTGGACCATGCTAATATGCTTTCTATCGTGTCCACCATTTTTCTTTTTCGACAGCATTGACCCATTTGATGTGATGGTAGGTCTCCCCTCCTAGCCTTCTTCTATGTCCACTGGACAGAATGGTTTAACTGGTATAGATAAGGTTACTCCCATCTCTATGAATGATTACCTCCTGACGGTTCCATTCAGATTTTACAGCTTGATGTAGTGTGAAAAGCACGGCTCCAGTAGCATGGATCTACGAATGGCCCAACACAAGATTATATGAGGCTGGTATGTCAAGCACTTGGAACTCAACGTTGAATCAAGTTGGTCCCATCTACAAGCAAAGGTTGATTTCCCCGATCGTGGCCCTCTAGGACCCATCAAAAGCCTTCACATTCATGCTTCCAGTCCGTATTTCATGGAAATCTTTGTCCAAACTTTTTAGGGTGTCTAGTGGACAAATATTTAGACTGGAACCTCCATCAACTAGGACCCTAGCAATGAACTTGTCGTCAAACTGCACCATAATGTGCAATGCTCGATTGTGATTCTGTCCCTCGGGTGGTAGCTTATCCTCATGGAAGATGATCTTATGGCTTTCTAGTACTTGACCGACCATGTTGGCCATACCTCCACCAGTGATATTATTGGGTACACAAGCCTTGCTCAGTACTTTCATCAAGGCATTCTTGTGTGACTCAGAACACTGCAACAGTGATAGGATAGATATCTGAGCAGGGACTTTGTTCAGGTGATCAACAACAGAATACTCTTTCGCCTGTACTTTTTTCCATAGGTCATCTGGCCCAGCCTCAATGATAGGTTGCCTAGCAGTGGCTTCCTTACTTGAACCTCCTAGGTGTTCAGGTGTATAGACTCTTTCGCTCCTAGTCATTCCTTATACCACGTCAGATTCCTCTACCTCAGCCTTCCCTTTCCGCCGAGCCTCAGCGACAGAATCCCAAGGTATTGCTTTTGAGTTGAATCGGGGTGTGGTGGACACTATTACATAAAATGTGTGACCACTTCTACTTCAAATGGAGTGGGGGTGGCTACGGGCGGAGCAACTTCTACCTCGAATGGATCTGATATAGTTACCTCAACCTCGATCGGTACCTGAGTCTAAACCACGATAGGAGTAAGTGTGACTGCGACCTTAGATTCATCACCCTCCCGAATAAGCTCGATTGACCCTTCAGGGTCCCATTCATCATTTGTTTCTATCACATGTACACTGTCACCTCTACATTCAGGGAGGGGATTATTGCAGACATTAGGTGAGGCCTCTTTTGCTTGTATGACCTTGTTGTCAATTAATGTTTGAATCTTATCCTTCAATGTCCAGCACTCAGCTGTGGTGTGTCCTTCTACACCAGAATGGTACGCACAAGTCTTGCTCGGATTGACCCACTGGAATGGGTACTCTAATGCCACAGCGAGAATAGGAATGACATAACTGGCAGCTTTTAACCTTTTATATAATTGGTCAATAGGCTCGACAATGGCAGTGTACTGTTTGGGTAGCTTGCGGTTAAAGTTTGGTTGCGGTCTTGGATATTTTTTATGAGATTGTGGTGATTGGAAGTGGGATGGTTAGGAATTATAGGTGTGATGGACAACGACTGGATGGGAATATCGGGGAGATGAAGGTTGATATGTAGGTGGTGGTGCTAGGTATATGGGTGGAGATGCTTGATACGGAGGTGGGAGTGTCTAGTATGTGGGTGGAGGTGTTTTATAAACAAGCAGGGATTTTAGGCCCTGGGTTACCATTACTGCCCCAACATCTCTCTTCTTCGATATGCCACCTGATTGTAGTGCTTTATTTGTGGCTTGCAAAGCCTCGAAGTTTGTTACCATTCCACTCTTGATCCCTTCTTCAATCCTTTCTTCAAGTTTGATGATGTCAGAGAATTTGTGATTTTTGATGACCATCAGCCGCTCGTAATATTGCGGGTCCTATGCCCTGACGAAGAATTTATTCATCTGTTCTTCATCCAAAGCGGGCCTGACCTTGGCGGCTTCTGACCTCCAACGAGTAGCATATTCTCGAAAGGTCTCAGTGGATTTCTTCTTAGGATTCTGAATGTAGAAGCCATCAGGTGCATTTTCTGTGTTGAACCTAAACTGATCCATGAAATCTAACGCCATGCTTACCCAATTTGACCATTTCTTGCAATTTTGGCTGATATACCAAGACAGCGTATCCCCAGTAAGGCTCCTCATAAAGATATTCATTCGGATCTTTTCATCTTTCCCGACCCCGACAAGTTTGTCAGAATAAGTTTTGAGATGAACCTTGGGATCACCTGTGTGATCGAACATTTCTAACTTAGGAGGCTTGTATCCTTGTGGATGTTCCATATCGGGCTGTATGCACAGATCCTCATAGTTCAAACCCTCTATCCCTTTATCGCCTTCAACACCCTTAACTCGACTTGTTAACTTTTTAAGCTCTTTAGCCATGTTCATAATGAGTAGGTCTTTTTTAGTGGTTTCTGGTGTATAGGAAGTTAGTTGGGTAGATTGTGGTTATAGTTTCCACGTATATGGGGTTGCTCTGATGGGTGCCAGGAACTTGGGGTATAGTGGTGGTCATTGGTGGAGTTTAGTGGATCAAGAATGAGTGGTGGTGTATTTTGGGGAGTGTGGTAAGTGGTGACTGGCAGGTACTGAATTGGTTGTTGCTGTTGTGGTGGAGTTGGCATCGGAAATGGGTTAATATTTTGTCGTAGAGTGGTGTAATGATTTGGTATGGTAGGATTTTGTGGCTGTTGGTTTTGTGTGTTTTGAGGAGGTGTTGGGTTCTTTGCGTTCTACTGGTGGATATCAGGGACATTGAGGGTGAGTGACAAATTTGCCAAATTATGGACCTTCTCAAGTTCTCCTTGTAGTTCTAGTATCCTTTGTTCAAGTCTCAAAACCAAGTCATTGGGGCCGGAGTACTACGGTCGTCGGAGGTCTCTACGTTCTTAATGTTTTCCTTTCGGATTCCACTTAAATCATCCATCTTTGCTTTCCATCTGCTTTTTGTGTTGCTTGGAGGAGGAGGAGGTGGAGGGACTCTAGATCTGGTGTGATATATCGATTAGTCCAGTATGATCGAACCAACCTAAGGTGGATGGGAATAATAATAATAAAGTAAGCAAAAATAAAAGGTGAGAAGTTAGTGAGGATCCTGAAATGTTTGCAGTATTTAAACACATATTGCGGAAATATAAATTTGCGTCCTAATTTGGGAGCCTCGTTGCGCCCGAGGTAGGCCTAGCGAAAAATAAATTTGGAGAACTTTTAATGCCGATAAATGCTTTATTTTTTCTAAAATAGTTGAGTCCCAAAATGACACCAAAATAAACTAGGTCACTACTAGCACTTGGACTTATTGCATTTAGAAAGCGAGTAAACCTAAATCTATTTGGTCTCAAAAGGACCTTCCTCAGGTTGAATGTTCTTGTTCATCAAATCCTCCAGCTCGCGTAGGCTTATTAGTAAGAACGCCTTCGCCATATGTCCTTCTTCGTTTCCCTCAGCACTCTGGCAGTCGTTGACTCTTTTCCTCACTTTTCCTTCCAATTTTAACAGGCTTTATTCCAGATAATCTAGCTTTTCGCTAGTCTTGACGGCCCTTTATTTCCATTCATTGATTTGATCATCCCATGGAAGATTCCTCAACCAGTCTAGCAAGAGTGGGGGTATGTTAACCATTCCGAAGCTAGGGACCTCGTGCCTCATTTCCTGCAAAATTAAAGGTTAGACCTTACCCCCACTCGACTCGACTATTTATACATTTATGATCAGCATATCGTCATTTAGTTCTCCAAATTAATGCACATAACGTGATTGCGTCCGTTGAGATTATGGAAAACCCGATGGACTTTGGATAAGGCTTATCTTAAAGGATCATTATGTGGACAATATAACTGACCCAACTAGGTTTGACCATGATGCATGCACAATTTAAACAGAGTAAGGTTTCTATGGGGCTTTAGACTGGTACCCTCAAGCAGACAACTTGATAGGGAACGCAAGGAACCGTCTACTGCACTGCGGATTGACTGGTTTTACTGCAAATAAGACTTTCCAAATTTAAGAGTAGTAAAATAGGAAAAGCGAAACTACTCATTAAAGCGTTGCTATAGGATTTGATACGCACGAGTGGAATATGATGGGGAGCATGATTTATGCAGTAGTTAATGACATGTAGGCAAGTATTTCCACATAGGAAGAAATAAATACAGGATTTAAATAATTGAAAAGACAATTATAGAGAAAGAAAAACAAGGAGACAAGTCAGTTTTTCGGGTAATAAAGGAATCATAAATGCTCAAAATAGGCAGTCAAATTCAAACAAGGGAGAAGGGTACGGGATAAGGCATGCTTGGACTAATTCATAAGTTCGTTATGGTAAGGGCTTAAATATATCCCCAGCAGTGTCGCCATGCTGTCGCGCCCCCTTTTTCCTTCACGGGGAGAAGTTCGAGTTTTGACATTAGCGGGGTGTAATGACTCACTTCCTTTTGGGAATTAGGTATTTGAAGAGCCGCCACCTAATGATTATGGTGCATTAGGGCACCTAGAGTGATTAACTCTTAGGTTGGTTTGCATTACCAGAGATTAGGGTAAGGGCTCGAAGTAACCTCAAGGGGAAGGTGTTAGGCACCCCTCTTGGTCCACAACTATGGGTCCCGACTGAACTTATTTCACAAATTAGTCCATAAATAAACACTTGAAGAAAATAATTGCAAGTAGAACATGTTGGGCACTGTATAAATTAAGAATTTAAAAAGGTTGTACAGAAAAGGAAAACGAAGTTTCAAACAAAGAGGGTTTGGGGGAGAGAGAGGTCCTAGGTTGGTTAGCCTATAGGATCACATCAGTACAATGCCCGGTAATCACTCCTTAAAAGGGGCTACGCGTGGCATTAGCGCACCGGTCATTATATCCATGTCTACCCTTCCCATCCCCATATTGGTCATACAAAGCGAGAGTTCGTCACAGATTCCTATTGTGTGCTGCTGCCCGTTCCTTCTTAGTGGTCCCGAAGGAAATTAGGACCTCCATTCATGGGTAGTTCTAGACAAACCCCTAAGGTTTTTGAAGGTGAAAATTCTAAGGTGAGAAGAAAAACAATTAGGACTTTGAGCAAACAAGAACATGAAGGAGTAGATAAAGGCTTAATTTTCCTCCCTAAGTAAACATACAACCAGCACGACTCAAACACGATTAAGGTCTTTATTAATCAAAGTCCTAAAGCAGGATCTCTAAGTGACGATGAAAAAATAGACCACATTATACCCTGAAGTTATAACCTAGTAGCAGCCTAGGGATTCCTTGTTTAAAAGCTTATTAGAATCAGAAACATTAAACGACAGAAACAACTTCAGGGAAATGCCGTCTTTGAAAACGCCTGCCTATATGCAGTACTGTGTCTATATTAATGCGGACATAAACATATTTTTGAAATATACCCTTTTAATACCTATAGGCAGGATATCTAATGAGATTAAAGCAATTTCGAAGGGACTGGTTTCAGGAAACGTTGACACTTAATAAGACCAGTTTGAAGAAGTATACTACGCGAAATGAAATTGATTTATTAGGCTAATTAGATTATCAAAAATAGTTACGAAGAGAAATCCCTATAGGAATGGTACCAAGGCATATTACTGGTTTTAGTCAATTCGCAGTAACATGAGGAAAGACTTATCAGAACTAAATCGTAATTAAGCCTTATAGGCATGATATCTATACTTGGATTGATTTATGACATGATGGTTTGGAACCTAGAAACATGGTCTCTAACATGACAAATGCAGAATCTTATGAACATGATTTCTATCTGATGCAAATGACATTGGAAGTGAAACCTTATAGGCGTGATTTTTATTTGATGTAAACGAAATTAGAAATGAGATCCTATAGGCATGATCTCTATTATAAAAAAACAATCAGACTCAATCAAGAATAAAACCCTATGAACATGCTTTCTATTGAGTAAAACAGGCAGATTTGAAAAAAAGTAAAATCCTAAGAGCAGGATTTCTACTCATATTACCCCACAAAGTATATATCTACCCACCCACTTACTAAATACCCCCAAGTGTCTATTTACAAATTATTACAAGCTGATGAATGAATTACATAAATGAAATAGATAATCAAGAAGCTATTCTATAGGGAGCCTGCAATTAGGCCCAAGTTTGCCAAACCTCCAATGGTCTCACAAGCCTTGTTTCCATAGATAAATCAGGGTCTAGGTGCATCAAAGTTCCCTAAGGGTCTCAAGGACCCCGGGCAATGCTTACACCTAATCTTAGTAACCAAGCATTGAACCAGTGCAGTGCGGAAAATCTAACCTCAGTATGCCAGAGTTCAGAGGGCTCTCAAGAGGATCCCAAGGCAGTACACATACTAGAGGGGGCAGAACTTATTAACTAAGAGTGAAGTGGAAGTGGAGGACACAAGTTTGAAAGAGTTATTGAAGACTGTATTGGAAAATCTATTTTGAAGGCACTTAGTAAAGCAACAGAGATTACTTGAAAGGAGGTTGGAGTAGTAAACAAGTTTAAACACCTTAGAAAAAGATCATACACGGCTAATTTACAGAATCCAGTAGTCATACAGGGGTCAAGGGTTCGGAGGATACATAAACATTTGGCTGCACAAAACAACAAAGACCTTTAGATTGGTTTGGACATGCTCAGAGATTGTTGACTCTGGCATAATCACAACCAGTCAAGAAGAATACAAATATATAGAAATGATGATAAGGATTTCACAAAATGGTAAGTCCACAACAGGTAAAACATAATTGTCCAGGCATGCTTTAAATCACATAAGGGGATATATTTATTTAAAGGGAAGGGAGACATAGTAGTATCTAGTAATGTGACTTAACTACAAGTTTTACAATAGAACAACAAGTAGAACAAGACTAGAAATAAGAGAAACTGAAACAAGAAAAGAAGCATGTTGTTGTTGAGGCTTTAAATTAAACTAGGACATACCAGTGAAGATAGAAATAAGAAGAATGAAAGAACCAGAGAGCACAAATGATTAGCCTTGGCCTGCAGCCGGCTGATAGTAGCAAATAGCACAAAAGAGAGGGGGGAACAGAGATTTTTAATAAGAGAGGAGTTTTGAAAACCCAATTTTTTGTGTCTTGTTAATGGAAGACATAGGGAATTTGTAGTTGAAAGTAGGTAGCGAAATATGGTAAGAATCATAGTAGTATACTAATTTAAGAACTCAGAATCAATCAATTAGAAATCAAGGAAGTACTCCCTTAAGTTAAGGGAATCAAATCAAACATGGAGATTCAATATCATGTAAGGCAAGAAGAAAAATCAGTGCATGACTAAATAAGGAAGGAGTTGAGGTTCACTAAGCATAGAGTAGTCGATTAGGACCAAATTCATAAAGACTTAATTAGGTACACAACTCAGTAGAAATAAGAATCATAGCAAATATGGCAAGGAAATCAGTCAGCTTAAAAAGACGATGTAAAGCTTGTAAGGCTTTAAAAGAAAATCTTTCAATCACCATCAATTAAGGAGATCATAATCAATCAAGAGGGAGTCATGATTCTGCATGTTCACCATATAAATAGATGAACTCAACAGACCTAGCAAATGGCAAGGTTAGCCATATTGACAGCAAGAAGCAAGAGATGAACAAACAAAGTGAGCATAGTCACAAAGAAGTGACATAAGTAGGCTAGGAATTCAGTAAACACATTCACAGCTTGGTGACCATGAGAGATCAACAAGAATCAAATAAACATGTGTTACACACAGAACCAAGGCAAAGAGAATCATGCTGACACACAGAATCAAAGCAAAGAAGTCATGCTAACTCACATAGCAAAGAAAATCATGCTAACACATAGAACCAAAGCAAACAAAATCTTAAAATTTGGGCTTTAACTGAGTCGAGTTAAAAAAGTAGTAGGAGCATAAAATCGGTCAAAATGAGCAAGGAAAAAAGGTTTAATCATAAGAAAATCGGTTAAAACAAGCGTAAAAGGATCTCCGTGAAACCCTAGTTTTCAAAGAAAGTAAAAACGGTTTAAAGTGGAGGATCTTTCAGAAGAAGCTCGAGAATAAGCAAATCATAGAAGGAAACATGATTAAAGTGTAAAAAATAACACAGATCTGAGAGATTCAGAAGAGAGTTAGGGTTTCAAAGGGAAACCCAAATAGAAATCGAAAGAACCTATTGCCGACTTCACCAATTGTAACATATAAGGTGTGATTTTGCCCAAAATCACACCGGAGAAGCCATAAATAACAGAAACAGAAACACTAGGTCCAAATTGGCATGGCCCAGGACCATTGAAGGTCCTAGTGATGATGAGCAAGGCGATGAGAGACTCATTGGTGGCTTGGGTTGAAAGGATGGTCGCTGGAGATGACCGGAGAAGGAGGCATTTGACAGAGTCTAGGGTTAGGTTTGAGAGAGCATCAGAGGGCGGCGGGGATTTGGAAAGTGAGTAGGTTTATGGGTCGTTTGGAAATTAAAAAGGAAAGGAGAAATGAGGGCCGTTGATCTAGGATTTAAAATAGCTTGAGTCGGGCAGTGGGTAATTGGACTGGGTCGGGGTATTAAGTATAAATTTGGGCTGGGATTGGGGTCCGATTTGGCTATAATTGAAAGCCAAATTTGGTTGTTATTTAAATAGCTAGTTTTTCCCTATTTTAATTTTAATAAATAATAAGTAATTTCTGGAAAATAATTCAAGGTATCAAAATGATTTAAAATACATAATTAACATTTTAAAAATACCGGGGTCAATTTTACACATATAAAATATAATTATATCTTAAAAGGGGATAATAATGCAATTACATACAATTTAGCTTAAAAATACTAAATGTAACTGTAAAGATACACAAAAACCACATTAGCCATATTTTGTCATAAGTATAGAAATTAAATAAATGAATTTTCAAAACAATAATTTTGGAAATAATTATTGGAGATTTTATGGATAAAAGGGGAGAAAATAAGTCAACTTAAACCCTTAAAATTATGAGAAAAATAACAAAAGCCTTGTGTTTGCTTATATATGCAAACATATGCCATTTTGAAGGTATTTATGTATATTTAAAATTTATCGGGAAAAATTCGATATCAACACCGGGCATACACCCAAGTCCCATATTTTACTACTGACCCTACAGGAATGTCCGATCTCGGGTCCGGGTCCATTTACCAAGAATGTTAACCAAAGTCATCTTTAATCAATTTTAAAGGCCAAATTCATTATTTTTTCCTAAATTTCACATAAAAACTTTCCGAAGATGTGCCCGGATCGTGCATGCAAATCGATGTGAGAGAAAAAAGTTTTTTAAGGCCTCAAACCTCCAAAGTCAATAACACATGCTCGGAGCATATACTTTAAAATCTGAATAGTATGCTCGGACTTCCCGTCCGTCTAAGGATGAAATGATGTGCTCAACTCGACTCGTGTACCCAACTCACGCTGCAATTCCCTCCAGAAATGCAAGGTAAACTGCGTACCCCGATCATAAATGATAGACACGGGCACGCTATGAAGATGAACGATCTCATGGATATAAATCTTTGCCAACTGCTCAGAAGAATAGGAAACTGCCACAGGAATAAAATGCGCTGACTTAGTTAGCCTATCAACAATAACCCACACTGTATCGAACTTCCTCTCAGTCTGTGGGAGTCCAACAATGAAGTCCATAGTGATACACTCTCACTTCCACTCAGGAATCTCAATCTTCTAGAACAAACCACTGACAATTCAAACACCGAGCTACATACACAACAATATCCTTCTTCATCCTCCACCACCAATAATGTTGCCGCAGGTCTTGATACAACTTAGCGGTGCCCGGATGAATAGAATACCGGGAACTATGGACCTCCTCTAGAATCAACTCACGAAGTGCATCCACATTGGGCACACAAATACGACCCTACATCCTCAAAACTCCATCATCTCCAACTGTAACCTTCTTGGTACCCACGTGCCGCACTGTGTCCCTAAGGATAAGCAAATGAGGATCACCATACTTCCGATCTCGGATACGCTCAAATAATGAAGAACGAGTGACTGTACAAACTAGAACATGACTGGGCTAAAAAACATCCAACCTCACGAACTGATTGGCCAAAGAATGAATATCCAAAGCAAGCGGTCTCTTACCGACCGGAATATGCGCAAGATTGCCCATACTGGCTGACTTCCTATTCAAAGTGCCGGCCACTACATTGGCCTGCCCTGAATGATACGAGATGGTGATATCATAATCCTTTATAGTAGCTCCAACCACCTTCTCTGCCTCAAATTGAGCTCCTTCTGCTTGAACAAATACTGCAAACTCTTATGATCTGTGAACACCTCAAATGACACGCCGTATAAGTAATACCTCCAAATCTTCAGTGCGTGAACAATGGCTGCTAGCTCCAAATGATGAATTGGATAATTCATATAGTGAATCTTCAATTATTGCAAAGCATATGCAATAACCTTGCCATTCTGCATCAACACCACACCAAGTCCAATACGAGATACGTCACAATAAATGGTATATGACCCTGAATCTGTGGCCAAAACCAACACTGGTATCGTAGTCAAAGCTGTTGTGAGCTTTTGGAAGTTTGCCTCACACTCGTCCGACCACCTGAACTGGGCACCCTTCTAGGTCAACCTGGTCATCGAGGCTGCTATAAATGAAAACCCTTCCACAAGCCGATGGTAATAACCCGCCAAACCCAAGAAACTCCAAATCTCTATAGCTGATATGGGTCAAGGCCAGTTCTTGACTGCCTTTATCTTCTTCGGATCCACCTGAATACCCTCTGCTGATACAATGTGGCCTAAGAATGCAACTAAACTCAACAAAAACTCGCACTTCAAAAATTTAGCATATAACTGACTGTCTCTCATAGTTGGAAGAACGACTCGAAGATACTGCTCGTGCTCTCCTCGGCTACGAGAGTAGATCAAAATATCAGTAATGAAAGCAATCACGAAGAAATCCAAATAAGGCTTGAACACTCGGTTCATCAAATCCATGAATGCTGCTGGGGAATTTTTCAACCCAAATGACATTACTAAAAACTCATACTGCCCGTACCGAGTGCAGAAAACTATCTTAGGGACATCAGATGCCCTAATCCTCAACTGATGGTAGCCAGATCTCAAATTAATCTTCGAAAACACTTTGGCACCCTAAAGCTAGTCAAACAAATCATCACTCCTCGGCAATGGATACTTGTTCTTGATGGTGACCTTGTTCAACTGCTGATAATCAATAAACATTCTTATCGATCCATCTTTCTTCTTAATAAACAATACCATCGCACCCTAGGATGAGACAATTGGTCAAATGAAGCCCTTATAAGTAAGTCCTGCAACCTTTCTTTCAACTCCTTAAACTCTATCTGGGCTATATGATATGGTGGAATAGAAAAGGGCTGAGTACACGGAGCCAAATCAATACAAAAGTCGATATCCCTGTCGGGTGGCATCCCCGGCAGGTCTGCCGGAAATACCTCTGGAAACTCACGAACAACTGGCACGGAATACGTAGGAGGAACCTAAGCACTAGAGTCACGCACATATGCCAAGTAAGCCAAACACCACTTCTCGACCATACACTTAGCCTTCATATAAGAAACAACCTTACTGGTAGAATGACCAGGAATACCTCTCCTTCATATAAGAAACAACCTTACTGGTAGAATGACCAGGAATACCTCTCCACTCTAATCGAGGCAACCTCGGCAAAGGTCATGGTCTTGGCGTGACAATCCAATATGGCATGATAAGGTGACAGCCAATCCATCCCTAATATGACATCAAAATCAATCATATCCAGAAGTAAGAGATCTATGCGGGTCTCAAGACCCCCAATAAAAACCACACACGAGCAATAGACATGATCTAAAACAATAGAATCACCCACCGGTGTGGAAACATATACAGGAGCACTCAAAGAATCAAGAGGCACAACCAAATACGTAGAAAAATAAGATAACATATAGGAGTATGTAAACCCTGGATCAAACAGAACTAATGCATCTCTACTACAAACTGAAACTGTACCTGTGATAACGATATCGGATGCCTCAGTCTCTAGCGTGGCTGGGAAAGTATAACATCGGGACTGCGCCTCACCACTCTAAACTACATCCCTAGGACGGCCTCTTACTGGCTGGCCTCCACCTCTAGCGGCCTGACCTCCACCTCTAACAGCCTTACCTCCACCTCTAACACCTCGACCTCCACCTTTAGCTGCCTGACCCTTACCTCTAGCTGGTCGGGCGGGCTGTGGAACACTTTATGCCTGAACCATAGCACGAGAACCCTGATGTTGAGAATTGATTGAGGCTCAAGTGAAAAATCTAGCAATGTGCCTTGGATCGCCACAAGTATAACAAACCCTCGGCTACTGGGAATACTGACCCTGACGCCTGAGTAACCACCCTGAAAACTCTGCAGCAGATATGCACTGATAGAAGTTGGTGATGCACTGTAGGGTAGCTGATCCAAATACTGCATATGAGAACCACAACCACCTGGAGCACCATGATAAGCCTGAAGTGCTGAATGAAACAGCCTAGGAGGATGGCCCTTAACAAAAGAATCCCTACCTCCAGACGAGGCACCACTAAATATGCCCGAATGATGAGGCCTCTTGTCGGACCCCTGACCACTCCCCTGTGATAAAACCATATCAACTCGTCGAGCCACATTGGCCGCATCTTGAAAAGAAATCTCGCTCCCTGTCTCCTTAGCCATCTCCAATTGAATAGGCGGAGCGAGTTCCTCAATGAACCTCCTCTCTCTCTCTATCTATCTCTCTCAGTGGGAAGTATAATAAGAGCATAACGGGCCAAGGCAACAAATCTGGTCTCGTACTGAGTGACGGTCATAGAACCCTGCAGGAGACGCTCAAACCGCCTCTGATAGTCCTCCCTCTGAGTGATAGGAAGAAATTTCTCCAAAAATAGCTGAGAACTAATCCCAAGTAAAATCCAGTGACCCAGCTGGTCTAGCCAAACAATAATCATTCCACCAAGTCTTGGCGGAACCTGACAGACGAAAAGCAGTAAAGTCGACTCCATAGTTCTCCTCTATCCCCATGTTCCGAAGAACCTCGTGAAAACTGTCCAAATAGTCTTGGGGATCTCTGAGGATGTACTACTATAAGTAGTAGTGAATAGCTTGGTGAACCTGTCCAAACTCCAGAAAGCATCAGCAGACATAGCTGCTCCATCACCGGTTTGAGCTACCATACCCGACTGAACTACTCCAACTGGCTTAGTTGTTGGAGTTTGAAACAAAGGAGCCATCTGCTCTAAAGTTCGAGTAGCAGGAGTCTGTGCTCCTCCCCCATCCTGAGAGACGACTGGTGCTATAGGAAGTAATCTTTCCTGGGCGACACTCTCCATAAGGCCCACTAGACTGACCAAAGCATCCTGGAGTACCAGGGTAGCGATGAATCCCTCTAGGACCTGAACTGGCCCTGCTGGAATGGTCTGGGCTAGAGCCTCCTCCTCAAACTCCACCTTAGGCCCCGCCGCTGGTGCTGCTGCTCTGGGCTGAGCCTTGACCCTAACTCGGCCTCTAGCATGACCACGATCTCATCCTCTGCCCCTCATAGAAGCTGCCTTTAGGGGCTCGGGCTGCTGATCAACGGATGAAGAAGCACATTTTCTCGCCATCTGCAAAAGAATAGAGTAAAAGTTCAATTAGCATTGAGAAGTCAAATCGCACGACAGAGAAGAATAGATGTGAAGTAATTCCTTAACTCTGTAGCCTCTGGGATAAGAACCTACGTCTCTGTAATGATCCCTCAGACTCTACCTAGCTTGTCCGTGAATTCTGAGACCTATGCAACCTAGTGCTCTAATACCAAATTGTCACAACCCAGATTTCCCACCCTCGAGAGTCGTGATAATGCCTACTATGAAAACTAGGCAAGCCAACTATTAAGGTTCTACACATTAACAATCAACCCAAACAATTATAAACAGTTGCTATAGCTAAACAATTTAAAAGCGCGGAAGAGTTAAAATAAATCCAAATACTTCAATACATGTCTGCCCAAAAATCTGGTGTCACAAATATACGAACATCTGCAAATTTCTAGAGATACTGGTCTGAAAAGAAAAGTACAACTGTTCTCAGAATAAGAAGAGAAAGTAGAAAGCTAAAATAGTGAAGGGGGACTCTAAGCTCTGCGGACGCCATTAGATCTACCTTGGTCTCCCTGTATTGAAGGCAGCTACCTCAGCTACTCACCGGTTCTGGTACCGAAATCTGCACAAAAGAGTGCATAGTGTAGCATCAGTACAACCGACCCCATGTACTGAGTAAGTGTCAAGCCTATCCTCGATGAAGTAGTGACAAGGCTAGAACACAACAATCATATATACTTGTGTAATTAAATCATATACAAACCAAAATCATAATAACAGGAATCAACAGAATAAGATGGGAGGGGCACATGCTGCGAGGGATATCAGATTCTAACAATAAACCAATAAAGAAGCATCAATAAAGAAGCATAATGAGGATTATATCTATATCAACAAGAATAATGAAACGGTAACATGTGCACGACATCACCCTTCGTGCTTTTACTTTCGTCCTTACCATATGAATCAACAGAAACGACACGGCATCACCCTTCGTGCATTACCTCTAATACTCACGGCACGACATCACCCTTCGTACATTATTCCTCACAATATTGGCATGGCATTACCCTTCGTGAATTAACTCTCAAATCATGGCACGACATCACCCTTTCGTGCACTAACACTCATAATATCGGTACGACATCACCCTTCGCGCATTATACTCACTCAGAATATCATGCACGACATCACCCTTCGTGCTTTACACTATTCCTCACCTAAAAAATAAAAACAATACATCCCGGCTAGGAATCAACTATATCAACAATAACATTCCGGCAAAGGAATCAACAATGTCAACAACAACATCCCGGCAAGGGATTCAGCTATAACCAATATCGTTTCAACAATTACTTCACAAAATGAAACTCAACTTGAGCCAATACTCAACAATAGTCAATTACCAAGAAAATTTCGTAAGCTTTGTTCAACATCAACAATCATCAATTTGAGCATGATCGATACATAGTAGAGTCACAACAATTATGATGTAAGACTTATGGGCATGCTTGACACCAACGTATAGACACTCGTTACCACACTTAGATAGTCGATACTAACATATAGCAAATAAGACCAAAAATCATATTCCTTCAAGCTAAGGTTAAGCCAAACACTTAACTCGATTCCACATACAAGATTAAGACCAACTATCACTTTACCTCTCAGTTCCACTTCCAATTCGCGTGTATCTAGTCATAATTTACTTAATAACATCAACAAATGCTAAATAAACCAATTCTAATGCATGAAGATATATTTCCCAATGATTTCCCCAAAAAGTCAAAACCTGACCTTGGGCCCGCTTGGTCAAAACCTGAAGTTCAAACCAAAATCCGATCACATATTCACTCACGAACTCAAATATGCAATTAGTTTTGAAATCGGACCTCAAGTTGAGGTCCAAATCCCCAAAATTTGAAAATCATTACTTCTACCCCAAAACACCCAATTTCCCATGAAAACCCTAGATTTTGAAGTGAAATCATGTAAAAAGATGTTATAGATTGAAGAAAATAAGTTAGAAATCGTTTACCTATGATTTAGGGAAGAACTTGATCTTGGAAAATCGCCCTTAGGAGTTTAGGTTTTGAAAAAGTTGTAAAATGAAGATGAACCCCGTCAAAATCCCACTTAAAAGGTTGCAGATGTCGCAATTGCGAACCCTGGGAATTTCTACTATCTTCGCATTTGCGAAGAAATCGTCGCATTTGCGACTAATGGGACTTACTGAGGACTTCGCATTTGCAAAGAAATGCATGCAAATGCGAACAAAGCTGGCCAGGGCATACATCACAATTGCGATCAGCCCCATCGGAATTAAGAAGCTTGACAGGCTCGCAATTGCGAGATCAAAGCCTGCAACAAATTCTAGATGAAAAATCTAAAACTTCCAAAGTCCAATTCACCTCGTGGCCTATCCAAAACTCACCCGAGCCCTCGGGGCTCCAAACCAAACATGCATGCAAGTCTAAAAATATCATATGGACTTTCTCATATGATCAAATCATCAAAATAACATCAACAACTACGAATTCAACCTCAAATTCATGAAATTCCTTAAGAACATTGAAATTTCCATTTTCTCAACTAATGGTCTGATTTATACCAAATCAACTTCGATTCTGACCAAACTTCACAGATTCGACTTATTTGTTATTTTAAACTTGTACCGGGTTCCGGAACCAAGATACAGACCCGAAACCATCAAGAACACACATCATTTCATTTCAAAAAGCCTTTATATTTTCCAACAAACAATTTTCTTTAAAAATTATTTTCTCAGGCTAGGGACCTCAAAATTCGATTCGGGGCATGAGCCCAAGTCCTATATTTTACTGCGAACCCTACGAGACCGTCCGATCATGGGTCCAGATCCATTTACCAAGAATATTGATCAAAGTCAACTTTAATCAATTTTAAAGGCCAAAATCATTTTTTCCCTAAATTTCACATAAAAGCTTTCCGGAAATGCGCCCGGACTATGCACGCAAATCGAGGTGAGACAAAAGAGGTTTTTAAGGCCTCGGAACACAATTTTGACTTCTAAAACAAGAGATGACCTTTAGCATAATCATACATAAAGAATGATAATAGGATTACTTAGAAGACAATTAGCACATTTATAAAATAAATTTTTCTCAAACTAAATCGAGAAGTCGTTATGCGTTGTTGCTTATTTCTTTTTCTATAGTCTCTCTGCCAATCAAATGCAAAATAAATGATATATTGACTAAATTATGAAAATTAAATAGTAGTATAATTTATAAATGTAACTCTCATACTTTGATTTATTTGCAACTATGGGGATGCTCCTGAAGCGTCTAGTTCAAGGTAGATTTTCTGTTAAAAATATTTCATATGAGAATTAGTACAAGTCTCCTAATTACTCTCTGCATTCAAATATTAGTTTTTTTTTAGTGAAATGGATTGAAATTTTTTTTGAAACTATGGTCACGTTGTAATGACCCGGTCGGTCATATTAGTTTTATTACTTATTTTATATTCATTTGTGGTTATGTAACTTGTCGGGATGTGTAGTTTGGTTTCGGGAATATTTTAGAATGAATTGGGATACTTAGTCCCAAGGTTGGGAGATTACGTTGAATGAGTTGACTAAATGTTGACCTATGGGTAAATAACTCCGGAATGAAGTTTTGATGGTTTTGATAACTTCGTATGGTAATTTCGGACTTAAAGTATGTCCAAATATTGATTTAGAGGTCCATAGTCGTTTCGGCTTGAATTGGGAAAAGTTAAAAAGTTGAAAGTTTGGAAAGTTGAGAAGTTTGACCAAGAATTGACTTTGTTGATACCGGGCTCGAATTAGTTCCGGAAGTTGGAATAGGTATGTTGTGTCATTTATGACTTGTGTGCATAATTTAAGATCATTCGGTAGGTGGCTACTATGACGCCCGTGAACCTCGAAACTCCTTCATTTTAGTTAATTCAGTACTTTTCTATTTTTTAGACAGTTGTATTAGAAATTTAGACTATGTTAACACTTAGTAGCTCATGTACTCGGTGACAACATGATTTTAGGATTTGTTGTTGTTGAGATTCAGTTGGTATTATCAGTTATTTAAGAGATTTTTCCACTATTGAACTTGTTTAAAATCATGTTTTTAATTCAAATGCATAGTTATTATGTGATTTTCGGCTTACCTAGTAATGTGATCGGCGTCATCAAGGCAAGTTGGGATTTGGGTCATGTGTAACACCCCGTAAATTCGTCTTAGGCATGAATGATTTAAAGGAGTAGTAAGGTTATATTTTGGACATGTGAAGATTCATCGAGATGATTATGGGTAAAATAGTTGTTTCAAAATCAAGATGGAAAGTGAGGTGCATAAGATTTGACAAAATCGACTAAGTTTTCAAAAGGTCTAACTTCCAGCAGGGTTTAGTGAAAATGTGTAAGGAATTTGAGAAATTCAAAGCACTAAATTTGTAGGCCTTTGAAATACATTTCCCACGATATATTATAGAGCCCGAACGGATCTCTGTGCGAAAAGTTATGCGCATTTTATAGAACTGTACGCGATAGGCATGCCCTGAGCTCGCCTCGAGCGCGGCCGTGCTTCTTTTGAGGCAGTGTTACTGCCATTTTGCGCATTCAGTAGCACGGTCAGGTCTACCAGGTGCGCGGTGGCGCTCATAGAGGGTCATTTTAAAGCCCTACTTCGTCCCCACAGACCCAAAACATAAAAACTTGCTCTAGAAAGGGGAACTCTCAAAAACCTAACTCCTTAAGGGTCCCTCCACCATCCAAGGTATGTTCTTATGGTGATTCTAAGTTAATTTTAATTTTCCAACATATTATTAACATGGGTAAAACCTCCATATTATTATATATTCGATTGGGACATCATTGTTGAGAGTTTAGCCTAGTTCCTTGAATAGTTGCAGAACTTCTATTCTCTAGCTTCATAACTTGTTCATAACTTTCATTGTGAGCTAAATGCATATTCAATATAGACTTGGGTTTGATGCCCCCGAGTCTTAGCATAGATTACTCAGTATGCCATAAACAATTGAAGTTTCAGTGTTCCTAATCAGTTCAAGAATACATGTCTCAGTCTAGTCCTATTCAGTATTCCAATATTATGTAACTTAGTGTGATCCAATATTCTAGTATCATGTAACTCAGTGTAATACAGTATTTCACTATCATGTATTGCAGTACGATTCTTAGTTCCTGAATGTTGAACACCTGTATTTGGGCCTGAGACCGCAGTTTAAGCTTTATGCATCTTTGGGCCTGAGGCTGCAGTTTATGCTTTATGTATTTTGGACCTAAGGTTATAGTTATGTATACATATACTTGGGCCCGAGGCCCCAGTTGTGAACATATATATATATATATATATATATAGGGCTTGAGGCTGCAGTTTAATATTCAGATAAACATGTTGTTCATCATTTAGAAGAGGGAGTATTCATATCCTTACTTCCTTTATCATTTCAGTTACCAGTTACCAGTTCAATTATCAGTTACCAGTTCAGTTATTAGTTATCAATTATCATTTCAGTTTCAGTTTCAATAGTTATCATTTCAGTTATCACTTATCAATTCTCAGTTATCAGTTTAGTTTCAGCATTTTGTTTCTTTCTTTCAGTTGCTTTACATACAAGTGCAATTCAAATGTACTCATATCCCTTTTGCCGGGGGCCTGCATCTCACGATGCAGGTAATGATTTATAGGTTGATGATTCAGAGCTCTAGGATTCTCGTACCAGCTATTTGGTGATCCCTAGTTCTTTCGGGCAGTATCATTACTTTACAGTCTTTCAGTATTTATAGACAGTTAGTGTCTTTAGTACTTCATTAGAGGCTTCGTAGACTAGGGTAACTGTTAGATAGAGTCACAAGCTTTTCATGTAAATCCATATTGGCTACAGATATGTTTTAGACGTGTATTAGTGTTTCCACACTTTGATTTTTATCATTCAGACTTTTAGTATATCAACATGTGTTAGTTTATCTTCCGTATTAAGTATGTTATGATATCGCATGTTGATTCAACTTGCCAGTTGGTTCGCTCCATCACATGTAGTCAGGCACCGAGTGCCGTGTTATGTCCAGGCCAGGTTTGGGGTGTGACAAAGCTTGGTATCAGAGCACTAGGTTCAGGTGTTCTAGGGAGTCTATGAAGCCGTGTCTAGTGGAGTTTCCTATATATGTGTGTGCCGACCACTCATATAAATGGTTAACTACCAAGATATCCAGGATTGTCTCATTTCTTTCTACTCTATATCGTGCCATACAGCTTAGAGCAATAGTTAACCTTCTCTTCCTATCGAATTCCAAATGTATTGGATGCCCAAGAAACGCGCAGGAGAAACTTAAGTTTCTTGAGAGGATAATTTCCATTGGGGTATAATTATGGAGTATAGGTTGATAACAAATGAGACATGAGATGATATTAAAAGTGGGATGCAATGGATAGTATTACAGATTAGGGCATAACCTTATCAGAAAGTACAAAAGCAGTTCATGTCTTATGGTTATCAGTTTACTTCAGTTACCACTTATACAATCTTTCAATTAACATGTTTATGGTTATTCATGATGCCAATTATCGGTTATTCAGTTACCAGATCTCCAATTTTCAGTGTAATCAAATTTTGGTGACTGGTGAATATACAGTGATGCCTATGGGTGCTAAAAGAAAATGTAAGAAACAGTGATCATAGCGAAATCTTCACATATTTTAGGTCCGGATTAAGACCAAGACTCACCGGATGGCATATGAAGTGAATTATCTGATAATTGTATACTTTGAAGGATAAGTTTGTGCATTGTAGTGTATTTGTATGTGTTTTACCTCCTAGAAAAACTTTATTTAATTCTTGGAAATTGAGCCATAAGTTGGATGATGATAGTTCAGATGTCAGACCCTAACATTGGTCACTATAGTTTTTGACAGAAAAGAGCATAAGGGTAAAATACCTAGAAGTCAAAAACGTTTGTTATTACCAAAGATGTAATTTCGTACAACTCATGCAAATGACTAGAAGATATGATGTATGTAATGAGAACTAAGAGCAACCAATAGTGAATTTCAGGGAATGATTTTAAGTTGCTTAGATTTGTTCAAATCGGAACTAGAAGTACCATGTTAGTAAGCTACTATAAGAAACAGCTATTAATGTAAGATAAAAGATATGGTAGTTCCCCCGTAGGTTATGGGACTAAGTGATTACCGCATATGTTTATAGTATGATATGATTTCGTATTATATAGAAAGTTTGGGGTTAGATATTCTAATTTTGTTTAATACATATGAATTCCTTAAGTGTGATCTATGCACATAGTTTAGGGGGAAAAAAGGATAGTATGCGACCGTAGAATAGGGTCGCATGATGAGGGAAGTTAGAA
This sequence comes from Nicotiana glauca, assembly GCA_026770625.1. NCBI lineage: Eukaryota > Viridiplantae > Streptophyta > Magnoliopsida > Solanales > Solanaceae > Nicotiana > Nicotiana glauca. Next base: position 108,322 of record MU724131.1, on the reverse strand, counting down.
ATAGCCTTATACTTCACTTTAGTTATTCAAAGCAGAACATGAACACATGACGCTAGCAGGTAGTTAGTAAAAGAATAGTTAGTATGTTTGAGTAGATACAATGAATCAACACTCAGCACTTTCAGCAGAGCTAGTAGAGGTACAATTTGATATGCTTAGTAAAGTTAACAATAGTGAGTGAGTAATAGTTTGAAACACCGAACGCATGTCAGGACTAGAAAAGTTTAAGTTAAACCCGAATTACAGTGGCCTGGGAAAAAAATCAGCTAGAAGTGAGAGCACAAACTATAGAAGAATAGCCTTTAGGAATTACCGTAATGTGGTTTCTCCGGGATTGACAGTGTGAGCAGAGCTAAATTATTAAGATTATGTGTGATAGTTGTGAATACATTAGCTTTCCGTTAAGTGAATAATTTAGTTTTTCCTAGTAAGAAAGATTTCTTAGAAGGAAGTTGAAAGATGAGTCGTCATTGGCGTAAAGTGCAAAGAATTGCAGACAATAAGGAAAGTTATTTAGATCCCAAAAAAAGGAAAGATCTGCAAGTATATGACCTTTGGTCTAAGGGGTGATATGAAAACCATCAGTAAGTCCAGATGGAGATTTGAAATGTTAGCATGGGATATGAAAAATAAAATCAATTCGGTAATGAGGAAAAGTTGTATAATTACCACAAAGATTATGTCTAACATGTGTAAGAAAAACAATGTGAGTAGAATGATCACCAAGATTAGTTATAAATGATAAAGTGATCACAGAAAAACTATAAAATCATGCCTATTTATGTGTCACGAGGGTAGTGCCATTGCACGAGACTCTAGTCTTTGGAGTACTGGTCAAAGACTTAGCTCACAACAATTCTATAAGTGTTTTTAAGAAGTTCTTAAGAAGATCATGTATGGGAATTATAACTCACGATTGAGGTAGATAAGAGAACTCTGGTGAAAGAAAATTCACCATCCAAGATAGTAGTTCGACTTCGGACTTCGAAGATGACGGAGTTGTTGTCTAGAAAAGGACTTGTTCCCCCTTAGTAGCCGAAGAGAAGGAGAAACAATGTGATAATCCCTATATGTTGCAGTTGAAAGAGGGGATTCACAGGTATAAGACGATGGCTTTTGAATAAGGGGGAGATGATGGTACTTTGAGGTACCAAGACAGATTGTGTGTTCCAAAAATAAATGGACTTAAAAATGAAAGATCATGTTAGAAGCCTATAATTTCGTATTCTTTCCATCCAGGTTCCCCAAATATGCATCATGACCAAGGAGATTGATTGGTTGAACGACATGAAAAGAACGTCATTTGGGACTATGGTGCTCAGTTTAAAATGAACTTTTACAAGTTCTTTCAAAAAGGATTAGGCACAAGTTTTTCATCCTCAGAAAGATGGCCAAGCAGAGCGCATCGGTCAACCAGTTGAGGATATGTCCTTGATGTTAAAAGTAATTGGGATGATCACATACCTCTCATTGATACTAATAATAACCTGCCATTCTAGTATCTATATAGCACTGTGAGAGACTCTATATGAGCGAAGGTGTAGATCGCCAATTGGTTGGTTCAAAGTTGGTAAAGAGGAGTTGTTGGGACCAAATTTGGTCTATCAAACTATAGAGAAAGTTAAGTTGATTCAAGAGCATTGAAGACGACTCTGAGCCACCAAAAGTCCTATTCGAACGTGCGACATAGAGACCTAGAGTCTCAAGTTGATGATTGGGTGTTTCTAAAAGTTTCGCAATGAAAGGAGTTATGAGATTGAGGAAGAAAGGGAAGCATAGTCCCTGCTATATTGGACCATATAGAATCTTGCAAAGGATCGGTCAATTAGCTTATGAGTTGGAGTTGCCACCAGAATTTGTGGCTATACAGCCACCACTTCATGTGTCATGTTATAACATTCATGTTTCCTGTACTCAGATACTCATGTCAGTTCAATACTCAGATACTCATGTTAGTTTAATACTCAGCAACTCATGTCAGTCCAATACTTAGATATTCATATTAGCTTAGTACTCTAATATTAATGTTAGTACAATTCTCAAATATTCGTGCCAGTTCAATATTCATATACCTATGTTAGTTCAGTATTCATGTATCCATGGCAAATCAATATTCAGTCAATGCAGTAGTCATTCAGTTCAGTATCGCAACAGTTCAGTAATCATGTATTCATTCAGTTTAGTATACAAGTGTTAATGAAAGTTCATATTTCCACCAGGCCCATTTAAGGTCCGAAGTTAGCAGGAGTTACAATCAGGATAATCATTCGAGGACGAATGATCCCAAGGGGGAGATAATGTAACACCTCGTAAATTTGGCTTAGGTATGAATGAGTTAAAGGGGTCTTTGGACATGTGAAGTCCTATTGGGATGATTATGCATAAAATAGTTGTTTCAAAATCAAGATGGAAAGTGAGGTGCATAAGATTTGACAAAATCGACTAAGTTTGCAGAAAGGTCTGCCTTCCAGTAGGGTTTAGTGATAATTTGTAAGGAATTTGGAAACCCCAAATCATGAAAGTTGTAGGCCATTGAAATAGATTTCCAACGATATATTATGGAGCCCGAACAGATCTCTGTTCAAAAAGTTATGCACGTTTTACAGAATAGTATGCGATATGTGCTCCCTAAGCGCGCCCCGAGCGCGGCCGCGCTTCTTTTGAGGCAGTGTTATAGCTATTTTGTGTGTGCAGAAGCGCGGTCAGGCCTACCAGGTGCGTGGGGGCACTTATGGGGGTGTCACGACCCCAGTTCACCCTCCGTGAATATTGTCGTGATGGCACCTAGTCCTTACAACTAGGTAAGCCTAACAATGCGGAATTTATATAACTTGCGGAAAAACAAACTAAATTGCGGAAGCAAACAACTGAGAATTTTACTATCAAAAGAAGACTGTGTATACGTGCCACTTGGCATAATACAGCCCATATCACGAAATCCAAATAAACTCCCAAAACTCGAAAACTCACAGGAAACACAGGCTAATAAAATTTCCAATGAGTACTCTAATCTCTAGAATAACTACATCAAAAGTATGATAGGATAATAGCTCTACAACTAGAATAAGGAAGAAGACTCTTCGGTCTGCGGATGCTGCAGATATACCTCGAAGTCTCCGTATATCTCCTCACCTCAAGGATAGTGCGCCTGAGTAAAGGTACCTGTATGATCTGCACATGAAAAATATGCGCAGGAAGGGCATGAGTACACCACAGCGGTACTCAGTAAGTGTCAAGCCTAACCTCGGTTGGGTAGTGACGAGGAAAGGTCAGGGCCCTACTGAGGCAAAAACATAACGGTAGCAATAATTAACAGTGTGGAAATATGACAAAAATAATAAATGCAGCAGTGTAATAAGGCAAATCAACGAAACAATAATAACTACCAGGATAAAGCAGAAACACAGGGTAAACACAACTCAATCTCAAATACCAATGAGGGTCTCCCAGGATACCGTCCTGTATCCCTCTCCGAGTAAAGGTACCTGTATGATCTGCACATGAAAAACATGCGCAGGAAGGGCATGAGTACACCACAGCGGTACTCAGTAAGTGTCAAGCCTAACCTCGGTTGGGTAGTGACGAGGAAAGGTCAGGGCCCTACTGAGGCAAAAA
>MU724131.1:91416-102622 GCA_026770625.1 Nicotiana glauca | reverse complement strand
CGGGTAAAATTTATATTTTCAGAAACCTCGCACTCTCACGAGTCTAACCATACCAAATTTATAAAATCCCCATATCATTTCGACCCTCAAATCAATGATTCTATCCAAGAGGGTTTTCTACCCTTTTCAACAAAATTCTCAGATTAAACACCAAAACTTGCGATAGATTCAAGTTATACAACCAAAATTGAGTTAAGAACACTTACCCCGTTGTTCTCTAAGAAAATTTGTCCAAAAATCGCCCAATCCGAGCTCCAAATTGTCAAAAATGGGAAATGGGAAAGAAGTCCCATTTCTAGAACTTAAACATTATGTCCAGGCAAATCCTTCTTCGCGAACGCGATGCCTTGTCGCGAACGCGAAGAACAAACTGTTCAAGTTCAAAAATTATTCTTCGCGAACGCGATGCCTTGTTGCGAACGCGAAGAACAAAAATGTTCAAGTGCATAATTTACTCTTCCCGGACAGCCTCTAGTAAAATGTCCATAACTTTTGATACAGATGTCCAAATTATAATTTCTTTAGGCTTCTGGAAACTAGACACGAAGGTCTACAACTTTCGTGTTTGAATCACCTTAAAATTCATTGTAGATCAAAAGATATGAGCTTCCTAAGTAGGACCTGCGTGACAGAAAATTCCTTCTTCGCGAACGCGAAGAACAAAGTCTCAGAGGCCAATTTCTTCTTCGCGAACGTGATAGGACCCCGCGGATGCGAAGGACAACACCAAATACCAGAAACAACAGTTCAAAACCTTCCAAAAATGACCCGTTGGGCATCCGAAACACACCCGAGGACCCCGGATCCTCAACCAAAAGTACCAGTACATCCTATAACGTTATTCAAACTTGTTCCAATTATTAAAACACCTCAACTAATATCAAAATCTTCAAATTACATCGAATTCAAACCTACGTTCTTTTAAAACTTCAAAAACACGCATTCGATCAAAAACCCAACCAAACCACATCCAAATGACCTGAAATTTTGCACGCACGTCCCAATTGACATGATGGTGCTACAGCAACTTCCGAAATTCCGTTCCGACCCTCGGATCAAAATTTCACCTATCAACCAGAAATCGCCAAAATACTAACTTTCGACATTTCTAGCCTAAATGAGCCACGGACTTCCAAAATACATTCCGAACACGCTCCCAACCTTGAAATCACCTAACGGAGCTAATGGAACCATCGGATTTCCATTCCGAAGCCGTCTTTACACTGTTCCAACTACGGACCATTTTCCAACACTTAAGCTCTCATTTAGGGACTAAGGTCCCAAAACTCTCCAAAACTCAACACCGAATGTCCCGGCAAACCAAAATAGTGGAAATGAACTTAGGGGAAATAGTTAATAGAGGATAGGGGCGTAAATTTCAAAAACGACCTGCCAGGTCGTTACAGGGGGGTCATTTTAAAGCCCTACTTCGTCCCCCACAACCCCAAAACATAAAAACTTGCTCTAGAAAGGGGAACTCTCAAAAACCTAACTCCTTAAGGGTCCCTCCACCATCCAAGTTTTGTACTTATGATGATTCTATGTTAATTTTAATTTCCCAACATCTTATTAACATGGGTTAACCCTTAATATTATTAGATATTTGATTAGGACATCGTTGTTGAGAGAAGAAACCCTAGAACTCGAATTCAAGAGGATTGAACTACAAAAAGGTAATGTCTTCACCCCCAAATTGATTATACTATTGGATTAATGATTATAGACTCTAGTTCATGAGATATGAGTTGATGGGTTTGATAGAAAAGCATGAACAATTATAGGTTTGGCTAGTTGAATGTTAATTATTGGTTAAGGGTGTTATTTATCTTATGGGTGAAGAAGAATGACATTGATTATAAGAAATTTGAGATTTTAAAATTTGTCTAGGATCAAGAGAATGGCTTGTTGGGCATAGAAACACCATTAATAATGACTATGAAGTTTTATGTCACCAAGTGTTTGAGAAAATATTTAAGTGACTAAAACATGAGAATTAATGCTAACATGGAATCCTTTTGACTTGTACTGATATAGATTAAAGTTGAAAGGATTGGCGAATGTTGTATTACGCTCAAGAGCAGGAAGTTAAGGTATGTGAGGCTAATTTTCTATGTTTGGTAATTTTAATAATTCTCCCTACACTACGTTTCTTTTACGACATTACTAATTGCCTCAGAAATATAGTTTAGCCTAGTTCCTTGAATAGTTGTAGAACTTCTATTCTCTATCTTCATAACTCGTTCACCACTTTCATTGTGAGATCAATGTGTATTCAATATAGACTTGGGTTTGATGCCCCCAAGTCTTAGTATAGATTACTCAGTATGCCATAAACAGTTGAAGTTTTAGTGTTCATAATTAGTTCAAGAATACATGCCTCAGTCTAGTCCAATTATTCCAGTATTATGTAACTTAGTGTGATCCAGTATTCCAGTATCATGTAACTCAGTGTAATTAAGTATTTTACTATCATGTATTGCAGTATGATTCTCAGTTCCTGAATGTTGAACACTTGTATTTGGGTCTGAGACCACAATTTATGCTTTATGCATCTTTGGGCCTTGCCGCAGTTTATGATTTATGCATTTTGGACCTGAGGTCGCAGTTATGTATACGTATACTTGGGCCCGAGGCTGCAGTTGTGCACATATATATATATTGGGCCTAAGACCGCATTTTAATATTCAGATAAATAGGTTGTTCATCATTTAGAAGAGGGACTATTCATATCCTTACTTTCTTTATCATTTCAGTTATCAGTTATCATTTCAGTTACCAGTTATCAGTTACCAGTTCAGTTATTTGTTACCAATTATCATTTCAGTTTCAATTTCAATAGTTATCATTTCAGTTATCAATTATCAATTCTTAGTTATAATTTTAGTTTCAGTATTTTTTATTCTTTCATTCAGTTGCTTTACATACCAGTTCAATTCAAATGTACTAACATCCCTTTTTCCCGGGGCTTACATCTCACGATGCAGGTAATAATTTACAGGTTGATGATTCAGAGCGCTAGAATTATCGTACCCGCTATTTGGTGATCCCCAGTTCTTTCGGGCATTATCATTACTTTACATTCTTCCAGTATTTACAGACAATCAGTGTCTTCAGTACTTCATTAGAGGCTTCATAGACTAGAGTAACTGTTAGATAGAGTCATAAGCTTGTCATGTTAAGCAATATTGGATATGTTCCAGACTTGTATTAGTGTTTCCACACTTTGATTTTTATCATTTAGACTTTCAGTATATCAGCATGTATTAGTTTATATTCCGCATTTAGTATGTTATGATATCACATGTTGATCCAGCCAGCCAGTTGGTTCGCTCCGTCACATGTAGCCAGGCACCAAGTATCGTGTACGTCCAAGCCCAGGTTCGGGGTGTGACATCATGACAAGTTGGTATTAGAGAACTAGGTTACTTAGGTCTCACAAATCATGAGAAGGTTTAGTAGAGTCTTGCGGATCGATACGGAGACGTCTGTACTTATCTTCTAGAGGCTACCTAACCATTATAAAACTTCATTTTCTTGTACAATTGTCGTGCGAATATGTTGATTCTAGAAACTATACTTCTATAATTTTAGTCTCTCATGGATGTTGAGGACACGTGTGACCAAATAGGCAGACGACCACCAGTACCACCAGCTAGGGCCGCGAGAGGAAGGGGCCGCGATAGAGGCCAAGGTGCAACTTGTACTACAGCTAGAGCAGCACCGGTGGAGCCACTAGTTGCTCTAGCTCATGAACAGATACCGGATGTGATTGAGCTGATAGGACCAGCTCAGGCACCAGTTGTGCCCATTGTGATTTCACGTCTTCAGGAGGCTTTAGCCTAGATACTCGACTCTAATCTTTGACTGGTACCTGTTATGAGCATCAACCTAAGTAAACGTCAGGTAATCCACCAAGTTTTGCTTCAATTGTTGAGAAACAATGGATGTTTTGGGGTTGAGCCCTTGAGTAAATGCCTGAACAGCCCAATCACTTGCAACCGGGGGTAGGTCCATTCGTTCCATCTAGAACCTTGACACGAACTCCCTAACCATCTCGTTGTCCCGTTGCTTGACTCTGAAGAAGTCTAATTTCCTTGTCTCGACCTTGATAGCATCAGCATGGGCTTTATGATGGATGATTAAGTCGTGGCTTTATGATGAACACCTCAAGTTGGCTTCGACTAAGCCCTCGAAACGGACTCGGTTGCAAGTAAATAAATAAGCAGTTGGAGAACACTTTGAATAGTAATTAAAGAACAAAAATTGACTTTATTGCTTTGATATGCGTGTCAATAGTGGTATTTAAAAAAAAATTCTCCTCTTTATAAAATAGGGGAGTTTTAAACCTAGTACAAGTCTAAATAAGATAAAAAAAATATTCTATCTAGTAAACCGTTATAGGCCATTGATACAGGGCGAGATTTGCGCAGTAATATCTGCTCAAGAGAGGATATTTCGGCCCCTCGTTTGTCCTTTCCAACCGTCTTTTCTCTAGTCTTGGTCTTTTATTTTGCTCGAACTCGATTCTTCCCATTTAGCCATGTCCGATTCTTGGTGCATCATTCATCCTCCCCGGACTCTGATCTGTGGGAGCCCTTGGCTTTACCCGAGGTCATATCGGATCTCCTGTCCTCTCATTTTTTACCAAAAAATCGGGAGTAACTTTTATCCCCAATTTTACTCGTACATAAATATATGTCAAATATAATGTGCAAGGAGAATTGGATGGAAAATGAGACAGCTTACTAAAACTAATTTAAAGTCTTTAATATTTATCTTTAATCAGTTTGTTTTCCTTTCTAAAAGATATAACTTGTCTAAACAAGTGCAGACTTTTAGAATAAATACTGCAATTTAAATGACTATTGTAATAACTTCCTTTCCTTACCTTTATAAATACGCAGATTTCACAAGTTATCAACTCATTTTTCTCTCTTCTTTTAGAAAATCTTTTTTTACGAAATTATCTGTTCTTTAAAGAAGTTCGATAGGAAAATCTTCAGAAATTGTTTCATGCAGAATTTGGCAGAGGTTTTATTTTATCGTATAATTATAGAAATATTGGTAATTCCCAATAGCAATCGTTTATAATGGGACAATTATTACCTTAACAAATGTGTTGTACACGCTTCAACCCAACATAGCGCGGCAGTTGATGCACGTGTACTAATTGTCTTTGGCTCCACCTTTTTTTTGGTGTAGGAGAGTACACTATGCCTACACTAGTTCGTTAAAATTTTGGATCCGTCTTTCGATATTAACCGATTGATTTGTTGAAACAGCGAGTCCAAGTCCAAGTCCAAATGCAAGTGCAGCAACAGAAGTAGCATGTTTGAAAGTGGTGAAGGTTAACAATGAAGACTCATGTTTCCGCATTGCCCAAAGGTTTCGTTTAGCCACTGATATCTTTAAAGCTATCAATCCAAACTTAGACTGCTTTGCTCTCTTTGTGGGTCAATGGATTTACGTCGATGGCACCTTGTCTTAAAATTATCATACCTACAAAAATCGAGGCACAATTGGATGTCGAATTATGCTTTTAGAAGTTTAAATACTATTATGTTTTGTTGAGTAAGTTTAAATAGGCTTGAGTCTATTGAGTGTATTGTATTCAATATGTCATGATCAATTTCGCTTCTATTCTTGGAACTTTTCAAGTGGCATAAACTTATTTACTTTTTGCTGGTATTGGCCCTATCCACGTGTTACAAGTAACTATATATTTTTCTTTAGCCTAAGATAACGGAGAAATAAAAGAAGACAACACGAGAGGAAAAGTCAATGAGCTTCAACATTTAATATACATACATAAATATATATAAAAAATTAACCTTATATATACACCGTTTAATTTTCTAACGAACCATTTTCATTTCTAGTTCCGCCCGTGCATATAGGTCAAATGTCAAACTGGTATGTGACCATAATGTGGGACACAATATTTCCTATATATCAAACCGCTATGACGATGATTACAACATGAATCTGACATCCCCACCTCGAGAGGGGGCTAAACCAATGTGAACGGCCAATCGATCGTAAAGTTCGGATGCAATACTCCTAACTGGTATAAGGATGGTGTCAAATTATTTTGTGAATGTTCACAGTGCGATGTGGTATCCTTAGCTGAGAAAGGTGGTGTTAGACGTTGTAAATGGTCACAATGAGGATGCGATTGCAACAAGAGATATGAGACTCTTGCAATATACTAATAAGAAAAATAATTAAGGACAATGGTAAGAGATAAAAAGAGATTCGAGTTTTGAATATATATATATATATATATATATATATGAGCATGAAACAAGTTTATAAAATAATGAGTATATGATATATTCTATGAGTTAAGCCACATTGTTTCTTTTCTAATTAAGCATGCATGTTTTACAGTTTAATATCCCAATCATGTCTATATAGGTTTAAAGTATTTGCTATGCTAGTGAACCATTACTAGAATTTTTTTATATTTCGATGAAAGATCCCATGGAAATGTCATCGGAAATCGTCGATTTTTTATGGCATTTCGACAATGAGAAGCTGTTGGAATTCCTCTCGTTGATAATAGTTTTCGACAGGAAAAAGTTCCCATTGAAACAGACTTATTGGCGAGACAAAATGTGCGGCAAAACTTTGAGATGATTCAGAGTGATCGGATTAAAGCGCACAATACTTATCAAACTTTGGGACATAATAACCTGGTGTTTCCTAAGTGCACCAAACAAATCAAGTTTACCATTTCCCCGATTTCTCAGCCGGAGGAACAGCAGTGCGGCTTGACGAGGCTATCGCCGTTGCACCAACAGTCGCAGAAGGATTTTCATTTTTATTTGTCACTTCTTATTGTCAACAACAGAAGAACTCAATTAATGGCAAAACCAAAACAGTAAATAATACTGTAATCAATAAACAGTACGTAAAAAACAACTAATATTTTTATATACTGTTTTACAGAAAAACGATGAAGTTTTTGTGTTCTTCAAATTGTTTTCTGAATTTCAATACCCTGATGAAGTTTTTATATCTTCAAATCAGGATAGTAAAATTCAGGCAAAATACAGAATATAATAAATTTAATTTCCTTAAGATTATTATATATTAGTATTGCTGAAAATAAATGAAATAAAAATCTTTTTGAAAACAAAAAACAGAAAGTTAGTAGTAATTAATTCTGAAAACAGTAAACTTCTTCAAAATAAATTCTGAAAACGTTGTAGGAACAAATCGAGCCCACTGAATACACAGTGTGTCCTTAAAAAAATTATTCCCCTCAAGTACCCTAGGTTCTGGAATATATCCTCCCAGGATAGAACGATTTAACTCACCAGTGTATCGGTACCTAAAACTCTGGTGATCGGCGAACCACTCGATGGTTGTAAAACACACTGGAATATTTTTGTGCAGAAGAAGAAGAAGAATCAGAAAATTTTATAAGTAAATATTCTGGGATTTGAAGGTATATTTATAGCCAATTTCGGTGTTGTTTCTAAAAAGGTTTGCAACCTTTCAGAACAGCCATAGCTATTAGAACAGGTGTGACACTGTTTCAGAACAGCCATGGCTATTGAAAATATTGCGGAAAAAATTTAAAATGGATTTAAAATAATTCGGGAAAGAAAATGGGCCGGACCGGACCGGGTCGCAGGTCATGGATTATTCCGGATTGAATTTTCTATAATTAATTAATTAAATATTTAAAAAGAATTTTGTCCAAAAAGATTAATCAATCGATCTTTGACAAATCCAAATCTGAAGCCGAAGCCGAAGCCGAAGTCGAAGTCGAAGCCGAGCCGAGCGAGCGAGCGACGACGACGGCGCGGGGCTTGCCTTCTTCTTAGCTCTTGAAGAGCTAAAAGATGAGCTTCTCTTTATATACACAAAGATTTTCTTTCCTTCTACCAATGAGGGACAAAGTGCATAAGTGAAATGAACTCATTCAAAATTTCACTTCCCTCCATTTCATTTTCCGCCATTTTCCATTCACACCTCTTTTGTTATTATTTATTAAAAACAAACCTAACAATCCTCCACATGAATGAGGAATGTCTATAAACTCAAAGGAATGCACGGACGTGTGTGTGTTTTACAAGCAAGAATTGATTGCATCTGGATAAGTTGGTTTCTCTTTGAACTTTCCGTAATGAACGTATATCGGATATACTCGGTCAATCGGTAGATTTGATATCTTTGAATCGCCGAGCTTTGTTGTATACCTAAACAACATAAGTCACACAATCAATCCTTAACCATCTATGGTTCTCACGGTTGTGTTCGTTTCTGCCATGAACGCCGCCTGGTTTCATGAGTGCTTGGAGAATGGGCCTTTACTTTCATTCTCCTTGAAACGACTTACACTTCACACTCACATAAGTGATTCCTAAATGTGTAATCTTAAAGACACACTATCTGGTCATATCCTGCCAGACTTAACAAAATCATTAAAAAGCTTTAAGGGCTTTATTGACTATCAAAAAGTCTTAATGTTTTACCTTGTTTTTGAACATTGTCTTCATCACGAGAATGGGTTGAGTTAGTTGACAATGTTGAACCGTCATTCATAACTTTGTTTGATCTCTTTGAACCTAGATCTTGGGATCTCCAGTCTGCTAGGTAGAGTTACCGACATGATGACTTGTCCTAGGCCTTTAACCCCATTCCCTTTGATGATCTTTCAATTGCCTCTCTAGATAGGCCTTTTGTAAGTGGATCCGACACGTTATCTCTTGACTTTACGTAGTCAATTGTGATAACACCACTAGAGAGTAGTTGTCTAACGGTATTATGTCTCCGTCGAATATGACGAGATTTCCCGCTATACATAACGCTCCCTGCCCTACCTGTTGCCGCTTGACTATCACAGTGTATACATATAGATGCCAAAGGTTTGGGCCAAAATGGAATATCGTCCAAGAAATTTCGGAGCCATTCAACTTCTTCACTGGCCTTATCTAAAGCTATGATTCAGATTCCATTGTAGAACGGGCGATGCACGTTTGTTTGGATGATTTTCAGATACTGCTCCACTCCCAATTGTGAAAACATATCCACTCGTGGATTTAACTTCAGATGATCCGGTGATCCAATTTGCATCACTATATCCGTTGATCACAGAAGGATATTTGTTGTAATGCAAAGCATAATTTTGGGTATGTTTTAGATACCTCAAAACTCGTTTCATTGCCATCCAATGTATTTGATTGGGATTACTTGTAAACCGACTCAGTTTGCTAATAACACATGCTATATCTGGTCACGTACAATTCATGATATACATCAAACTTTCCAATAATCTTGCATAGTCCAGTTGTGAGTCACTTTCACCTTCATTCTTTTGAAGTGCATAACTCACATCAATTGGAGTCTTGGCAATTTTGAAATTCAAATACTTGAACTTGTCAAGTACCTTTTTAATGTAGTGAGACTGTGATAATGCTAGACCTTGTGGAGTTTTGCAAATTCTGATTCTTAAGATCACATCAGCAACTCCTAAGTCTTTGTTGTAGCATTTATATTTGCCATACTTTTGTTTATTATCAACATGTCATCAACATATAAACAAACAATGACTTCATGACCTGGAGTATTTTTAATGTAAACACATTTGTCACACTCGTTGATTTTAAATCCATTTGCCAACATTATTTGGTCAAATTTTGAATGCCATTGTTTGGGTGTTTGTTTAAGTCCATAAAGCGACTTAACAAGTTTGCACACTTTCTTTTCTTTACCAGGAATCACAAAACCCTCAGGTTGTTCCATGTAAATTTCTTCCTCTAATTCTCCATTTAGGAAAGCTGTTTTAATATCCATTTGATGGATTTCAAGACCATACACGGCCGCTAGTGCCACTAACACCCTAATAGATGTTATCATTGTTACTGGCGAGTAAGTGTCAAAGTAATCAAGTCCTTCCTTTTGTCTATAACCTTTGACAACAAGTCTTGCCTTATATTTGTCAATAGTTCCATCAGCTTTGATTTTCCATTTAAAGATCCATTTCGAACCTAAAGGCTTATTTCCTAGAGGAAGATCAACCAATTACCATGTATGGTTATCCAAAATTGATTGAATCTCACTATTGACTGCCTCTTTCTAAAATGCTGAATCAGAAGACGATATATCTGCTTTAAAAGTTTGAGGCTCATTTTCAAGCAAGAATGTCACAAAATCTGGTCCAAAGGAAGTAGATGTTCTTTGACGTTTGCTACGCCTTGGATCTTCTATACTTAGACTGTTTTCCTTTGGTTCTTCCTGAGTTCATTTAGGTCTTTCACTTAACGACTCACTTTCAGTTTTATACGAATAGATGCTTTTAAAGAATTCAGCATTATCTGATTGCATTACTGTATTAACATGTATCTCGGGATTATCAGATTTATGAACCAAAAACTGACATGCTTTACTATTTGTAGCATATCCAATGAAAATGCAATCTACTGTTTTTGGTCCAATTTTAACCCTTTTAGGTAAAGGAACCTGTACCTTTGCTACACACCCCAACACTTTGAAATATTTCAAGTTGGGTTTTCTTCCTTTCTATTTTTCATATGGAATAGATTGCGTTTTGCTGTGGGGTACTCTGTTGAGTATTCGGTTAGCTGTAAGGATAGCTTCCCGCAACAAATTCTGCGGTAATTCGGAACTTATTAATAAAGAATTCATCATTTCTCCCCAATACTTCAGAGGTAGAGGGAGACCTAAGAAGTATTGGGGAGAGGTGATAAGGCAGGACTTAGCGCGTCTTAGGATTACTGAGGACATGGCCCTTGATAGGGGATTGTGGAAGTCGAGCATTAAAGTTGTAGGTTAGGGGGAAGTTGTGGATATTTCCACAGCGCACTAGAGTGAGACTAGCTACTTAGGAGGTAATCGTAGAAGGTTACTGATCAGCTACCGACACAGGGAGTTATTTGTTGGATATTAGTATACCTTTCATCTATTTCTTCTATTTCATCTATTTCGTATTTCTTATACTGTTGCTATTGTGTTATTTTGTGTTATGTTGTGTATTTTACGTGATTTTTAGTATGAGTCTATTGATAGTACTAACTTATTGTCTTTCTTGTTGATGTCTTGAGCCGAGGGTCTCCTGGAAACAGCCTCTCTGCCCACGGGGTAGGGGTAAGGTCTGCGTACATATTACCCTCCCCAGACCCCACTTGTGGGATTATACTGGGTTGTTGTTGTTGTTGTCCGATTTTTCCTTTCA
>MU724131.1:68677-91391 GCA_026770625.1 Nicotiana glauca | reverse complement strand
GTTGGATTGAGGTGTGTAAGGTGCAGTAGTTTGATGGATAATTCCATATTCCGAACATATTTCTGCAAACGGAGATTCACATTCTCCACCTCTATCACTTCTAATCATTTTGATCTTTTTATTCAATTGTTTTCTACCTCATTCTTGTATTGCTTAAATGCTTCAATTGCTTCATCCTTACTATTAAGCAAATAAACATAACAATATCTAGTGCAATCGTCAATAAAAGTAATAAAATACTTTTTCCCACCTCGAGATGGTGTCGACTTCATATCGCAAATGTCAATATGAATTAATTCTAAAGGGTTTGAAATTCTTTTAACAGACTTATAAGGATGTTTTACAAACTTAGATTCAACACATATTTGACATTTTGATTTATTACACTCAAATTTAGGCAATACTTCTAAATTAATTAGTTGACATGTCCTAAACGAATATGCCATAAATAATTTAACTCCAATAAATAAGAAGAAGGTAAAATTTTATTCATATTGTCAACATTCATTACATTGAGTTTGAAAAGGCCCTCCGTGAGGTAGCCTTTTCCATCATACATTTCGTTCTTGCTTACAACAACTTTATCAGAAACAAATACACAGTTGAATCCATTCTTTACAAGTAAAGAAGTAGAAACTAAATTCTTCCTAATAGTAGGAACATGAAGAACATTGTTGACCGTTAACACCTTGCCGGAAGTCATTTTCAGGAATATCTTCCCATAACCTTCAATCTTGGGTGCTGCATTATTTCCTATGGCAACCACGAACTTCTTCAAGCATGCATCTTCTGTCTTGTACTTCTTCTCAAGTGTGTCCCATAATTCTTTTGAAGTATTCATTGCACTGTACACATTGTACAAGTCATCTTCTAAAGCACTTAAGATATAGCCTTTGCAAAGAATATAAGCCTGCTTCCACGCCTCAACAACCATGAATTTTTCATTATCCGGCATGTCCGCAACAGGCACTGGAGGCTCTTCACTAATGAATTTCTGTATACCAAGTGTGGTAAGCCAGAAGAACACCCTTTGCTTCCATCCTTTGAAATTGGTTCCAAAAAATTTCCCCGGGTTCTCAGCCAGAGGAACAGCAGTGCGGCTTGACGAGGCTATCGTCGGTGCACCAACAGTCGCAGAAGGATTTCCATTTTCATTTGCCATTTCTTACTGTCAAAGAACTCAATTAATGGCAAAACCAAAGCAGTAAATAATACTGTAATCAATAAACAGTACATAAAAAATAACTAATGTTTTTATATACTGTTTTACAGAAAAACGATAAAGTTTTTATGTTCTTCAAATTATTTTCTGAATTTCAATACCCTGATGAAGTTTTTATATCTTCAAATTAGAATAGTAAAATTCAGGTAGAATACAGAATATAATAAATTTAATTTCCTTAAGATTGTTATATATCTGTATTGCTGAAAATAAATTAAATAACAATCTTTATGAAAATAAAAAATAGAAAGTTAGTAGTAATTAATTCTGAAAACAGTAAACTTCTTCAAAATAAATTCTAAAAATGTTGTAGGAACAAATCGAGCCCACTGAATACACAGTGTGTCCTTAAGAAAATTATTCCCCTCAAGTACCCGAGGTTCTGGAATATATTCTCCCAGGATAGAATGATTTAACTTACCAGTATATCGGTACCTAAAACTCTGGTGATCGGTGCACCACTCGATGGTTGTAAAACACATTGGAATATTATTGTGCAGAAGAAGAAGAAGAAGAAGAAAATTTCATAAGTAAATATTCTGGCATTTGAAGGTGTATTTATAGCCAATTTCGGTGTTGTTTCTAAAAAGGTTTGCAACCTTTCAGAACAGCCATAACTGTTGGAAGAGGTGTGACACAGTTTCAGAACAGCCATGGCTGTTGAAAATATTGCAGGAAAATTTTAAAACGGATTTAAAATAATTCGGGATAGAAAACGGGCCGGACCAGACCGGGTTAGGGGTCATGGATTATTCTGGATTGAATTTTCTTTAATTGATTTAATTAATTAATCAAATATTTAAAAAGAATTTTGTCCAAAAAGATTAATCAATCGATCTTTGACAAATTCAATTCCAAATCCAAATCCGAAGCCAAAGCCAAAGCCGAAGATGAAGCCGAATTCGAAGCCGAGCCGAGCGAGCGACGACGACGGCGTGAGGCTTGCCTTCTTCTTAGCTCTTTAAGAGCTAAAAGATGAGCTTCTATTTATATACACAAAGATTTTCTTTCCTTCTACCAATGAGGGACAAAGTGCATAAGTGAAATAAACTCATTCAAAATTTCACTTCCCTCCATTTCGTTTCCTACCATTTTCCATTCACACCTCTTTTGTTATTATTTATTAATAACAAACCCAACAATACGTCCCTACCGTTAGTGTGTCACTTGTGTTTGCCTCTTTGTGAGGTTATTCTCTCGATATTTTATACTTTCCTTTTATATAATGGATCACTCATCTCTGTCGTAGACCTGTTAAAGGTTGTGTAATAAAGGTGGATCAAGTTTATTTTTATCAGAAAATTCAGGCTAATGGGGGAGAATTGTTAGGTGATGTCCTCTCACCATATTTGGTTTTCCTATCTACTGAAGGAAAGAACAACATATTTACCATAATTGGGTTTTCCTTCTTGTAGAAGGAAATTACAAATCTCCCATATTTCGCTAGTCCCTTTTCTTGTAGGAAAAGGTTTGGACTTCTAAAATTGAGGATCCTTCATTCTCATTTAGTAGCATCCACAATGTAATGAGGTTTAAGAGTCGTATTTAGGAGGAGAACTTTACGGGACAAGCGTTAGTGTGTCACTCGTGTTTGCCTCTTCATGGTTATTTATCCGATTTGTTACGGAATGGAGGAGAATATGAGCAAAATGGTATGTTTAAATAGAAGAAATTATAATGTTTGGAGTAGCAAGATGAAAGATTTGTTGTTCGTGAAGAAGATGTATCTACCCATTTTTTCAGCTCATAAACCCGAGAATATATCTAATGAAGATTGGAATTTCGAGCACCAACAAGTATGTGGATATATACGATAATGGATTGAAGATAATGTTCGCAACCATATTAAGAACGAGACACATGCGAAATCATCGTGGGAAAATCTAGAGACTCTTTATGCTTCAAAAACTGGGAATAACAATTTGCTCCAACTAAAGCAATTGATGAGCTTTATATAAAAGGAAGGCAGCCCTATCCTTGATCACATAAATAATTTTCAGGGCGTCCTTGATCAATTGTCTAGATTGGGAGTTAATTTTGATGATGAGATACAAGGACTTTGCTTCTTAATACTCTGCCACTCTTGGGAAACTCTTCGTGTTTCTTTGGCAAATTCAGCTCCTGGAGGTAAGGTGACAATGGAATATGCCAAGAGTCATGTGTTGAATGGGGAAGTAAGTAGAAAATCTCAAGGTTCATCCTCACACGCAGATATCTTGGTTATAGAAGACTAGGGAGAGATAGAAGAAGAGGCTCGAGGAATAGAAGTAAAAGTAGAAGTAAGTCAAGGTCCAAATATTATAATATTACATGCAACCATTGTGGCAAGAAAGGACACATCAAAAGGTTTTGCCATAAGTGGTTGCAAGACATAAGAGAAGGAAATAAATAACGAGAACAATGTTGCTGGTATTGTTCAAGATGACTTTCTTTTTGATTATGATGAAAACGTCATCAATTTGGTATCTCATGAGATGAGCTGGATAGTAAATTCTAGAGCTACCTCACATGTCACATCAACAAAAGACTTTTTCTCATCTTATACTCCTGTTTATTCTGGAGTGTTAAAGATGGGCAATGCCAGTGAAGTTAAGGTGTTTGGTGTTGGCAGAGTTTGTTTGAAAACTAATAATGTTTCAACGTTTGTTCTTCAAGATATCAAGCATGCTCCAGACTTTCCTTTCAATTTGATCTCCGCAGGAAGATTAGACGATGAAAGTTACCATAATGCCTCTTTAATGGCCAATGAAAGCTCACCAAAGGATCATTAGTAGTGGCTTGAGGAGTCAAGTATGGTCATTTATATGTGACACAGGGCTCTATTCCTAATGACTCTATAAATTTGGTGGGAAGTGACACTTTATCATAATTGTGGCACAGAAGATTGAGTCATATGAGCGAGAGGGGGATTACGTGTTTGGCTAAGAAAAGTTTTCTTTATGGAGTGAAACAAGCAAAGCTGAAAAGGTGTATCCATTATTTAGCTAGCAAATAAAATAGGATTTCCTTTCATAGCCATCCTCCCTCAAGAAAGCCTGATTTATTGGAGCTAGTACACTCTGGTTTGTGTTGTCTTTTTAAAGTAAAGTCAAAAAGTGGTGCACTTTACTTTATGACCTTCATTGATGATCATTCTCGCAAGCTCTAGGTGTATCCTTCCAAATCTAAAGATCAAGCACTTGTTGTATTTAAGGAATTTTAGGCCTTAGCTGAGAGACAGATGGGGAAGAAATTAAAATGTATTCGCACTGACAATGGTGGTGAATATTATGGTCCATTTGATAACTACTGTAAGGAACAAGGAATGCGTCATCAGAAAACTCTGCCCAAGATTCCTCAACTGAATGGTTTGGCAGAGAGGATGAATAGAACTCTAGTTGAGAGAGTTAGATGCTTGCTTTCAGAAGCTAAACTTCCAAATACATTTTGGGTGGAAGCACATAACACTGTTGCCTATGTTATCAATTTGTATCCTACTGTTGTTTTGGATGGTGATGTGCCAGACAGAGTTTGGTTTCCCAAAGATGTTTCTTATGATCACCTGAGAGTTTTTGGGTGTAAAGCTTGTGTGCATGTTCCTAAAGATGAGAGATAGAAACTGGATGTCAAAACTAAGTAGTGCATCTTTATCGGTTATGGTCAAGATTAACATGGGCATTATTTTTATGATCCATTTGACAACAAACTTATTAGAAGTCGTGATGCAATATTCTTTGAAGACCAGACTATTGAATATACTGACAAAGCTGAGAACATAGATTCTCAGAGTAATGAGAGCTTAGTTGATAGCTATACGGTTTCTATTGCTAAGGCACCTATTGCACATGAAGGAACCCCAAGACATTGATGGAGATAATAATCAAGATCAAAATGATCATCATGGTATAGATGTTATGGATGCTTCAGTTGATGAAGTTGTGGTTGATTAGCAACCAGTTCATGCTCAGGTAACTACTTCGAATGCTCCTGAAACATCTCGTAAAAGATCTACAAGAGAGAAGCAAAAATCCATGCGATATCTTCCTGATGAGTATGTACTTTTGACTGGCATGGGAGAACCTGAGAATTATGATGAAGTCATGCAAGATACTCACAAAGATCAGTGGATTGAAGCCATGGAAGATGAGATGAATTTACTCCATGAGAATGGCACATATGAGTTAGTAAAATTGCCGAAAGTTAAGAGAGCTTTATCTAACAAATGGATATTCAGAATAAAGCAAGATAAACATACCTCTGTGCCTAAGTACAAGGCGAGGCTAGTTGTTAAAGATTTTGGCCAAAAGAAGGGACTTGACTTTGATGAAATTTTCTCTCCTGTTGTGAAGTTGTCTTCTATTTGTGTGGTTCTAGGCTAGCTGCAATTCTAGATTTAGAAGTTGAGCAGATGGATGTCATGACTGCTTTTCTTCATGGTGATTTAGATGAGGATAATTATATGGAGCAGAATGAGGACTTCATAGTTAAGCTTGCAGATAAGCATACGTTTTGCAGAAAATTGGTAGGCGTGAAGCCTGTCAATAGTTCCTCTACTTGAAGACATATTTGGCCCCTTGGCTAGAGAGGGTGTTTGTTGGGCACATGCCCATGTTGTCCAGCCAAAGGCCCAATGGCCCAATCCTATTCTCTTTTGGTTTCCATTTCTATTCGGAATTGGATTTGGTGTTTAGTCCTTTTTCAGTGGGTTTTGGCTTTAAGAGAAAGCATCACTCATGATCTATAAATAGGACAACCTTGGAGAATTATTCTATGCTCATTGATATAAGTCTTTGAAAGACTTAAGCACATAAGAGTGATTTTTGAGAGAGCTTTCATCAAGAGAGAAGAGAGAAGAAAAGTATTTGTTTTTGCTGCAGATTTTTATTCTGACCAACCAACTTTAAATCACGTTTTTGATTCGTTAACCATTGGATTGGGCTGAAATTTTTGCTGAGTGTTCGTAACAGCTTGCCTTTGATTTGAACGGTGGAGATCGGATTTGGAGGTTCATAGCATCTGATTTTGAGCCTCAAACAATAGCTTCATTTTTGTGAATTCTCCTACTTCTTCAATTGATTTGTTATTGCTATTGTTGCTCCGTGTTTGGTACTTATTGTGTAGCCGATTTGGAAAATTTTTGTAACTCTCTTATTGTTATAGTGGAACTGTTTGGATCTTTGTGATCACGTGGTTTTTACCTTCGATTTGAAGGGGTTTCCACGTTAAAATTTGGTGTTCTTTATCTTCTTTATTTTTGGATTTGCCTCTTCCTCGATATTACACCTACGACCCCTAGTTGGATAATGTCTTATCCATATCAAGTATTTATCCCAAGGCAATAAATATTTATATTAAGCGATCATTTGATATGATGGATAAGCAAAATAATCTTGAGATAAAATTTTAGTATCGCCTTTAATCCTTATTTGGTTTCTGGATAAGTTATCTCAGGATTAAAAATAGTACAGGGATAACTTCTATTTGCCAGAAGGTGGAATACTAATCCCAGCATAAGTTATGTCAGGATTAAAAATAGTACCATGATAACTTCTACTTGTCATAGGATGGAATACTAATCCCAGGATAAAACAGTAAAAGTGACAATCACAAGATTAATACAACATATCAAACAGTCAATAAGAAATAACTGCAGAATATTAATCTCAGCATAACAAATCCTGATATATTGAATTTCTAACATAACTTGTCCTCCAACCAAGCAACCCCTAAGTACTTACCTTGCATGATTCCATTCTCTCCAAGATGGGCGTTACTTCTCTGTTTCACCCTCCAACTTAAGGAAATGGAGGGGTATTGACATATTATTTGTGTGTTTATGATGGGATATTAGCACGGCAGCCGATAATGATTATATATATATATATATATATATTAATTATTGATTTTCAAGACGGCGCAAAAATATAATTATCCTTTTTTATTTGTACTTTTTCAGGCCTAATTGGTTCTTATATGTTGAGCTTAGTTTTGATTGTACTGGTTGATTGATTAGTAGGTTGTGATATTTTTCTTTGTTAAAAGATAATTTACTCTTTCTCAACTTCTGGTGACCCTAACCTCAATCGAGCAATTTTTAAAGTTACTGATTGTCGAGAATCAATTATTGCTTCACATTCGAAGATATATAAAAATTTTATACATTAATAAAAAAATATGAATACAACAACAAAATTCATGTATTATTTTACCATGTTAACTAGACAAGGTAATAAAGTTGTCGATATTTTTGTTCAAATATTTTGCAAGATTTCAAATGTGGATTGCTATCCATGTTATTCACGCTAGAGTAACTCTGGCAAAGATGATTAGCCTAATTAAGAAGCAAATAAAGTGAATATTATGATCTCTTAAAAAAAGGCTTTTCATACAACCAAAAGCTTAAAAGCAAAAAATTGATGAAACAATTTGGCCATTAACAATGTTACTTTCAACTATAGTAACCCCACAACGAACCAAAATGTGGACTATACATACTTTATAATTGGGAAATGCATTATTATTTCTTGCCTTTATTCTAAAAGCACATAAAAACCTATCCTTTTAGAAGACATAATTGTGATTTGGCCCCCGCATAAATTGTTGAATTGCCCACCACCATGTGAACCCATTAGAGCAATGTTAATAGGCAATAGCATCTTTCTAACACATAAAGTCCCCACCACCATCACCTTAATTCACTGGCTCTCATCTTTCTCAGCGTGGGCAACAAAAACCCCTCCAACTTCCCAACATCTTCACATGGCCCTCACTCTTCATTCATAGTTTCTTTCTTACCTACATCATCTTCTAATAAATTTCTCTTGCCTAATATTAGGAAACATTTGAAAAACATAGGTCTTAGGTTCAAATCACATAGAGTTACTCATTATCTGTACTGGTAAAAGATAGCAGGTACGTATTTTCATTGAATTAGCCGAGATACTCATAAATTGACCCCCGCACCACGATTATCAAACAAAAAATTAGGCAAGTCCAGGTTACAATATGCCCTTTTGATCCAACTACAATTTATATAGTGTCATTTTTATAAGATACTAATTTGGTTATTGCTAATAAATTAAACATGAGGGACATTCATGAACTTTATGAAAAAGAGTTGGGGAAAAAGGAAAAGGAAAGAAAGATGTTAAAACAATAGAACCCCCCTTCAGCCACCAAAAAAGGGTGTTGAGAGGACATAGAGATAATCACGTTAATTGACGAATGCATGCCTATAAGGATCTACTTTCCAACAAAGCCAACTTTTATTTTTCCTCTCTTTTTAGAGACAAGATATGTATAACAAATATAAGCTAAGTGATGCATGTGATATATTTTATATGCATTATTATGTCAGCATGCATGCCCTACTTACTATATAGACTATCTATGTTTCAAGGAAGAAGCAAAGCAAAGTATTCAATGCTAACAAAAAAAGGTGAAGAAAAAGAAACAAGAGTTATGGAAAAGAGCAGATCCTATCCACAATACTCATCTTCAAACTATTCTGGAGAATTACAAGGTGATCAATCAAATGTGTACACATTCAATGGTCCAATCACAAAAGGGTTTGCACCAACAAATGATCCAGAAATAAAGAGGAAGAAGAGAATTGCAGCATATAATATGTTCACAACAGAAGGTAAAGTAAAAGCTACAGTAAGAGAGAGCTTTAAGTGGATCAAGACTAAGCTTACTGATATTCGTTACAGTGCTTGAACATTAATTACCCTTTGATAATATCTCGAGGTTTTTCTTCAATGGTGTTTGCTCATTTCGATGGAATTTTTTTTATGGGATTTGAATGTGAGTAAGTGTCATGGAATGCGCATGTATGCATAAATCATCAAGTATATATATGAAAATTAATTAGATGAGACTGGTTTCTTGATCTATTCTTTTATGATTTCTTGTTTTCTCTTTTTAATAATAAGAAAAGGCAACAAACAAAATCAAAGAGTAATCGTTTCATATTCTCGTCATCTGATCATTTCATATAACCATGAAGAACAACTACGTTGTGTTTCTCCATAGATACTTACATCTTCACCAGCACATGAATCTGGTAATTCTGTCCGCCTAAGCTAGCTTAGATAGTAGAAAAATATCACTTACTCCCTCTGTTCCGGTTTACGTGAACCTATTTTCTTTTTGGTCTGTTCCAAAAAGAATGAACTATTGCGGAAGTCAATTGTATATAGTGTGAATGAGTCACAACTACTATACCAAAAATTATGGCAGCCACCAAATAATAAATAAGACAATAAAACAACAATAAAAGGAACACCAGAATTTACGAGGTTCGGCTAATTTTTCCTACTCCTCGGACACAACCAATATTTTATTTCACTCCAAAAATACAAGTGAAATAATACTAAAGAAAGAAGATACAAATGCCTTAAGAAGATAAGAAGGCAAATGAGAGGTGTGTTTTAATCCTAAACATTAAGCCTCCTTTTATAGGGAAAAAATCCCAACAAAATATGTCACCCACCGATGTGGGACTTTTGACATTTTCAACAAATCTCCACCTTGGCAAAATTTCACATCTTCAATTTTCTCTCAATAACAAATTTCGGCTGTGTCTTCATCTTCAATCTTCAATGTTCAACAATGTTGATCAAATCCAAACAATGTTGAAACTTGATCGCAGTCACCACTTTTGTCAGCATATCAGCAGGATTCTCCGTAGTATGAATTTTCTTCACCGTGACTCCACCTTCTTCTATCATTTCTCGTACGAAATGATACCAAACATCAATGTGCTTCGTCCTTTCATGATAAACTTGGTTCTTCGCTAATTGAATAGCACTTTGACTATCACAAAAGATTGTGATACCTTTTTGTTCAACACCAAGCTCCTTTAGCAATCCTTGAAGCCAAATTGCCTCTTTCACAGCCTCTGTAATAGCTATGTACTCTGCCTCTGTTGTAGACAAAGCAACTGTTGACTGCATAGTAGACTTCCATCTAACCGGTGCCTTTGCAAAAGTAAACATATAACCAGTAGTTGATCTTCGTTTGTCCAGATCACCCACAAAATCTGAATCACAATATCCAACTACAAACTGATTGTCTTCCTACTCAAAAACTAACCCAATATCTACAGTATTATGAATATACCGTAGGATCCACTTCATAGCTTGCCAATGCCCCTTTCCTGGATTATGCATATATCTGCTAATAACTCCAACCGCTTGTGAAATATCAGGTCTCGTACAGACCATTGCATACATCAAGCTACCAACAACATTTGCGTATGGTACCTCTGACATATACTCTCGTTCAGCTTCATCCTTTGGCAGCATAGTAGTACTTAGCTTAAAATGAGGAGCAAGTGGAGTACTAACTGGCTTAGTCTTGTCATCTATGCCAAAACGTTGTAGTACTCTCTTCAAATATTCTTTCTGAGATAAACAGAGTTTCTTTGAACGTCTATCTCTTATTATCTCCATGCCAAGAATTTTCTTTGCCTCACCTAGATCCTTCATCTCGAACTCCTTCTTCAGTTAAATCTTCAACTTATCAATTTCTTCCGAATTCTTGGAAGCTATCAACATGTCATCAACATATAGGAGAAGATATATAAATGAACCATCTTCAAGCTTGCGCAAATATACACAATGATCGTATTTGCTTCACTTGTACCCTTGCCGCAACATAAACTTGTCAAATCATTTGTACCATTGTCTAAAAGATTGTTTCAATCTGTACAACGGTTTTTTAGGTTTGCACACCATATTTTCCTTTCCAGCAACTTTGAATCCTTCTAGCAAAGTCATATAGATTTCCTCCTCCAAGTTTCCATGTAAAAACGCAGTTTTTACATTCATCTGAACTAGTTCTAAATCCAACTGTGCTACAAAAGCCAACATAATTCTAATGGAGGAATATTTTACAACTGGAGAAAACACTTCATTGTAATCAATTTCCTCCTTTTGAGCATATCTTTTGGCCACCAATCTTGCTTTGTAGCGATCATCTACTTGGTTACGAAATCCTTCCTTCTTTGCAAATACCCATTTGCACCCAATTGCTTTTTTTCTCTTCGGGAGATTGGCAAATCTCGATGTATAATTCTGATGAAGGGACTGTATTTCTTCATTTATGGCATTCCTCCACATATCTTCTTTTGAACTTTGGACTGCGTCTTTATAAGTGGTAGGAACATCATCAGCTACAATTGATCTCTATGAGACGAACAGGTTTCGTTATTGTCCTTTTTGGCCTGCTGGTTGCTATTGATTCAAGTTGTTGTTGAGATTCCTGAGTTGGAATCTCCTCTACTGGCTCTCCTTCCAGAGGATAAACTTTATTTGTTTCCTCCTCTGCTTCTTGTGTAGGAAAAATAAATTTTCCCTCAAACTCCACCTGCTCAGAAACACCTTCATTTTGTTTGGTATCTTCTATTACCTTATTTACCATAGCAGATTCGTCAAAGGTAACATCCCTGCTAAATATTACTTTCTTTGTCATAGGACACCATAAGCAATATCCTTTGACTTCAGAAGTTATTCCCATAAAAATAGCCTTCTTTGCCCTTGGATCTAATTTTGACTTTGTCACATGATAATATGCAGTGGAGCCAAACACGTGCAAAGAGTCATAATCTACAGCAGGCTTTCCATACCATTTTTCAAATGGTGTCTTGGCATCAATAACACACTACAAAAAAAAACTGGAATTAGCTACGAATGTCGTTGCTAATCTGTCGCTAAAATGCTTGTTGCTATAGGAATCTTTTGATAATCCGTCGCTAAATGAGATTAGCGATGGATATTTCTGTTTAGCTACAGATTTTGTCCGTCGCTAAACCCTCGTTTTTTAGTAGTGGTAGCAGATGGTAGACGATTAATGAGGTGACATGCATATATAATTGCCTCAGCCCAAAATTCTTTGCCCAAGCCAGCATTGGACAACATACACCGTACCTTCTCCAGCAAGGTTCGGTTCATACGTTCTGCCACTCCATTCTGTTATGGTGTATGTCTGACAGTGAAGTGTCGGACGATGCCATCATTTTCACAGACCTTATTGAAATGATTATTTTTTTATTCACCTCCATTGTCTGTGCGAATAAGCTTGATCTTCCTGCTTATTTGATTCTCAACCATCGTCTTCCATTTGAGAAAAATTCCCAACACTTCATCTTTGCTCTTCATTGTATACACCCACACTCTTCGGAAAAAATCATCAACAAAGGTTACAAAATAGTGCTTCCCACCCAATGAAGGTGTTTTGGAAGGATCCCAAATATCAGAGTGTACATAATCCAAAATGCCTTTAGTATTATGGATCGTTGTACCAAATTTAACCCTTGTCTGCTTCCCTTTGACACAATGCTCGCAAAACTCCAAATTACAAGTCTTTACTCCCTTTAACAATCCTTGATCTGATAAAGTTTTCAAGGATTTTCCTCCAGCATGTCCCAAGCGCATGTGCCATAGCCTGGTTACTTCTGCCTCTTTGTCGTCACTGGACGTCACTGTCGTTGTCCCAATAATTGTACAACCACAATAGCGGTACATGTTATTGTTCTTCCGATTAGCCTACATTACCATTAGTGCACCAGAGAATACTCTCATCACTCCATTTTCTGCAATGATTTTGAACCCTTAAGATTCTGGGGTTCCCACAGAGATGAGATTCTTCTTCAAATCCGGTACATATCGAACATCTGTTAATGTTCTGATCATTCCATCATGGTTCCTTAATCATATTGAACCAATGCCATATGACGTAAGAGGGCTGTTATCCGCTGTGTGGATGACTCCATATTCTCCTTCTTGAAATTTTACGAACCAATCCCTGTTGGGACACATATGATAGCTACAAGCCGAGTCCATTAACCATATGTCTGATAATGTTGACGGCTCCATTGTAACTAATGAGAAATCTGAATCATCACAATCAGCTACATTTGAATCCATAATGGCCTTTCTATTATTATGTTTGGCCTTATTCTTCAACTTCAAACAGTCTTTCTTACAATGCCCCTTTTCTCGACAAAAGGAACATTCATCTTTGATGGGTTTAGATCTTGACTTAGATCTTCCTTTCTTTGTCCTCATTTGATTTTGAGGACGATCCCTCACAAACAGTGCTTTTCCTTCTCCGCCCTTCTATTTTTCTCGCTTTCTTTGTTCATAGTTGTACAAAGCCGAACAAACTTCTCTAAGAGAAACTTCGTCATTTCTATGGAGTAGAATAGTTTCAAGGTGCGTGTACTCATCAGGAAGTGACGCCAACAACATCAAGGCCAAGTCACCATCATCATAAGATGTATCCATATTTTGCAAATCTGTGACCAACTTATTGAAACTGGTGATATGTTCATTCATCGTAGTACCAGGAACATAGGTGAAGTGAAATGGTCTCTTCTTCATGTACAAGTTTCTTCAAAAATTTATCCTCCAGTGCTTTCCATAATGTACTTGCAGAAGTTTCCTTTGTGTATGGATATTTCTGCTCTCTAGCAAGGTAGGACCGAATGATACCGCAAGCAACACGGTTGATAATTCTCCAATTTTCTTCTCCAATAACAACTGGTCTCTTTTCTTCAATAGCAAGATCTAGCCCTTGTTGAAAAAGGACATCTAGAACCTCGCCTTGCCACATCCCAAAATGTCCTGACCCTTCAATATTTCTACCGCAAATTTTGCATTTGACACAATTCTTCTCATAAACGAAGATGCCAATGATGATGTATTGTTGACACTTAATGTAGATTCTTCTTATTTATTGTCTCTCATCTTTGACACAAATATTATTTGATAGCTGACGACACAAATCAAGATTATTTCCTTTCTGATGTAGAAGATCAGAGTAAGCTGCAACCACAGAGCATACTCAGACAGAACCTTGACCCAGTTACCAAGATAAATCTTTTCTGATGTGAAAGATCAGACTATGTTGCAACCACATAGCATACTTACACAGTACCTTGGCTCTGATACCAATTGTTATGGAAGCCAATTGTATGTAGTGTGAATGAGTTACAACTACTATACCAAAAATTATGGCAGCCACCAAATAATAAATAAGACAATAAAAAATAATAAAAGGAACACCAGAATTTACGAGGTTCGGCTAATTTTGTCTACTCCTCGGACACAAGCAATATTTTATTTCACTCCAAAAATACAAGTGAAATAATATTAAAGAGAGAAGATATAAATGCCTTAAGAAGATAGGAAGGCAAATGAGAGGTGTGTTTTAATCCTAAACATTAGGCCTCATTTTATAGGAAAAAAATCCCAACCAAATATGTCACCCAACGATGTGGGACTTTTGACATTTTCAACATGAACCCTTTCTAAATTTGGTAATAATTTAGCTTAAACTTACAACTCTACAAGCTTTTATAACCACACAAATACTCTGGGCCGCATTTGGACTTGTTTAAGACCACAAATTCCAAAAGTCTTCATTATTTTCTTAAACTTCGTGCCCAGTCAAACAGGTTCATAAAAATTAAAACGGAGGGAATAATATATTTTGTTTATGTTATGTGGAGGGGGGAGGGGGGAGTGGTACTGGGTTGAGGAGGTATTGAGGTACGAGGGGAAGGAGAATAACTCAATCGTACACATGTCGTGTACACCCAATCAATCCCTCAACCGTGTCCCGGGATTAGATCAGGTGTAAAAGCAAACACTTAACATGAAGATAAAGTAAAAGTTTAATCAAATCTCCAAAAAAAAAATAAGGATTTAAGTAGAAATTAGGAATTAAATTGAGGTTTAGACCTCAAATTGAAATCAAATTTCGAAACAAATCACATAACCGGATTCGGGCAATTTGGAGAGGAGATTTTAATCTAAAAATATTGGGTAAGTGATTCTAATTAATTTCCAATTATATTTCATGATTATATGGAATTTTCCCGTTTCCTTTTTCAGGTAACATTCTTGATTATTTATGAGATTTTTGTTTCAAGGAACTAGATGTTCCTACTATTGCTTGCTTAGGAGTCGTTTCGTTGGAAAAAAGTTATCCCGGGATTAATTATTTCGAGATTAGTTATTTTGACATTAGTTATTCCATCTTTTTATGAGGATAAAAAATACACTACAATTCCGGGATAACTAATCCCAGATTTAGTTATATCACAATTGTTTTTCAACCAAACATGAGATAAACTCTTCTTAAATTTAATTCCGAAATTAGTTATTCCTTATCCCTAACGAGCCCTCAGTGTCAAAATAGTCTCTTGATATTGAATAGTAATTGTGAATTTCTGATTCTGACGAATGCATCATCCCTTTTTTTTGACATGCTTTTAGCACACAATGAATTATATATTTGCTAACTATAAAAGAAGATTGTTGAATTTGAATTAGGACCAGCTAGTGGCATGTGTTCTCTTCAAACTAAGGGTGTCTAACATGTGGGCCGAGCCGGGCAGGATAGGATAGGAAAATTTTTGAACCGTACGGGTTTGGAACCGGGCCGATTATGGGTTAGAAGTTACTGGGCTTAACGGGTTCGGATTCATCCGGGTAAAAAATAAAACGTAAGGGTTACGGGTACAACAGGCCGGGCCAGGTTAGTGTTTTTAAAAAAATTTAATTTTTTTGTATTTTGTATAACTATTATAATTTATATTAATATAAAGTAAAAATATAAAGAATAAAATGAAGATGGAAAAAAAAAAATTGCACTTATAAATTGCAAGTGCTACATTTATTTCAAAATTCAAACTTACAAATGGAAAGGTTTACATTTAACAACAAGTAAATTAACGAAAAAGAGTAAATTCAAAGGTTTTACATTGCCTTAGACTCTAAAACCTTAAAAAAATAAAATATAGCCTTTAAACCGGTCCGTTAACCAGTTCTACAGGGATTTTAGTTGATCGGATTTGACCGGTCCGATTAACCGGCAGGATTTAAGTAAACGGACCAATCCCCTGTATCCCTTTAACCCAGCCCCACTCATCCCCCTTGTACCGGTTCGGGCCAATTCCGATTTTAATCGATCTGGGCCGATTTGGAAACGGGCTAACCCAGCCCGTTAGACACCCATACTTCAAACCCATCCATTCATATTTTGTAAAAGTAAAATGAAGTATATAAAATAGAAAATATGATTAAAACAAATGTGTTATTTCTCTTTTTGTTTTTTTTATTTTATTTTATGTTTACCACCTTGCAAGACGAATTTTTTTTTTGAGTTAACTCAATTACAACTCCTGTACTGTTTGATATAATTCTATTTCGATCCAGATGGGAGCTACAAACTTGGTAATACCTTTTATTTGTATTTTTATAATACTGGCATGCAGTGAGTTTAAATGGAGTACTATCAGTGGCGGGGCCAGAATTTTCATTAAAATGAGTCAAAATATAAATAATTAGACACATCAAAAAGTCAAGGGGAGTCAAAGTGTAGTAAATACACATAAAATAAATAAAATTATTTAACAATATAGTGTAATTTTATGACAAAGAATGTCGCTTAATACCCCTAATTCAATGTGGCTCCGCCACGGAGTACCATGATCCGTGAAGATTTATATAACCGACCCTAATTTATTTGGGACGTGAGCATAATAATTTTGTTGTTAGTGGGAGCTTGAAATCTGCATATGACCAATTATAAAACCATTGATAAAACACTTAGATCGAGTTCGGCCAAACTCAATATGAAACCAGTATCTTTAGCTTAAATATGTTTGTGGTAAACATCTACTAATAATGTGCAAATACAAAATATCGAATCCAATAACTGAAGTGGTCAGTGGGCTCAACGTCATCCCGAGTCATAAAGTTCAAATTCTAAATCTGTACATAATAATCATCCTAATAATTATAGTTAATATAACTAAACGTGCATAAGGTCAGGGGCGAATACACCTTGCAACAAGTGGTGTCACGTGACACCGCTTTATCAAATTTTTTATTAAATATGAATATATAGATAGCATGCATTATAAAAACATTGGGTACAAATATAAAAAATAACACCACTTGTTATTTTTTTAATTTATTTATTCATTTTTTTTTTTAAATATTGACACCGCTTATTAAATGTGTACGAATACGTATAACTCAATTTCATAGTTACAAAATTAATCCAGGACTAGCGTCCAAATACAAGGAGTGAAGAGTGAACTCTAAAGCAACAAGCTTAATATCAATATCTAAGTAAAATAAAAATATTAAAGTGGCTCCTACGGGTCGGGTGGCGAAATCTACCTTTGATCTCTCACTTGAGCTCAACACCTGCAGTAAAATTCAATAGTAGAAGGTGAGTCTACTAACTCAATGAGTAGTTACCCAATCTAAGGTTCAAGTTGTATCCTTGGAACATCAAGCTTCACCATTTTGTTAGAGACTCCATTGTTGAGTTCTAGAAGCTTCACACATGAGCTGGAGGAAGAAGAAGAAGATCGATCTAGAAAAGAGAATGAGAGTCTACTGTATTTTCAATTATATACACATGGGGTACCACTCCACTAACTAATTCCAACTAACTTGCCAGCTAGGACACAGCTAAATACTAACTATGATTAACTAACTAAGCTAGCTAAACTAACTATGATTACAAAGATACAACTAAGGAATAAGGAAGGAAAAATTTCTATTATATAGAAAAGGAAAGATGGTTGACCAAGGGCATATATGTTATTTCATAAAAATTTCATGTTTGCATTCCTTAAATGCAAAATACACGTGGACCCCACATTGCTCTAGCCACAACTCTCCTTTAAATATACTATGCATGTGTTGATTAGTCTGTTTGTGCAGTGCAAATGCTCATTTTCAATCTTTTTCTCATTTTGAAAAATTATTAATTTTTTTTATTCAAATAGAGAAACGATGTGAAATTTGGGGTTTCATACTCTCAGGACAAGATTTACAGTCATTACTTATCTCAAATCGGACAAAACTCTAACCCGCGATGCCCTTGCCTCTCGACTCGACCTCCAAATGCTCCAAATCTAACCAAAATCAGTATCACATCATTAATACACGCTAAAGGAACAAAGCTTATGCGAAAATTATCAAATTAACTCAAAAAATTCTAAAATCGGCCAAACCTGACCCCCGGGCCCATATATCGGAATCCGAAAAAAATAACAAAACTAGAAACGCTTTTCACTCTCGAGTCTATACATACCAAAATCATCAAAATCCAACCTCAAATGGTCACTCAAATCCTCTATCAAAACTCTCCAAAACTCAAGCCCTAACCCCTTCACTTCTCTCCAAATTCCCACTAAATTCCATGATTAAATAGTGGAAAATCATCACAAACACAAATAATAAAGCTCAAGTAACTTACCTCACAGATAATCCTTGATTCCACTTGAAAATCACTACTCAAAGCTCAAATTCCGGCCAAAAATGGTGAAGAACGACCAAAACTTCGCGAAGGAGCCTTTATATACATTTTTCCCGGCACTTCCGCATCTGTGGTCCCCATTACGCATCAGTGGGGCCGCATCTGTGTAAAATTCTCCACTTCTGCGTAATCTAATTAAAAGGGCATTTTCGCTTCTGCGATTGCCTGACCGCACCTGGGGTCATCACATATGCGGGGACCAAACCACATCTGCGTCCCTGGCTGCGCACTTGCATTACATAATCGCTTTTGCGGACCTCGCACCTGCGGTCCCCTCTCCGTTGGTGCGGAAATGACAGAAGCAACAGCTTCAGCTGCTCCAACAATTTTCCAACTCTTCGGCTAGTCATCCGAATCCATCCCGAGGCTCTCAGGACCTCAACCAAAAATACCAACAAGTCATATACTACTATTCAAACTTATTCAAGCCTTCGGAACACTCCAAATATCAAAATACCAAATCACTCTCAGATTCGAGCCTAAAAACTTCTAAACTTTTGAATTTTGCAAACGATGCCAAAACCTATCAAAACTCGTCTGAATGACCTAAAACTTTACACACGCGTAAAAAATGATACTACGGACCTACTCCAATTTTCATAATTCCATTCTGACCCCACTATTAAAATTTCTACTACCGACCGAGCAACACCGGATTTTTAATTTCGCCAATTCAAGCCTAATTTTACCACGGACCTTCAAATCACATTCCGGATGCACCCCCAAGTCCAAAATCACCTAACGGAGCTAATCAAATCATAAAAATTTAAATCCGAGATTAAATACTAAAAAGGTCAAAACTTGGTCAAACCTTTCAAATTTAAATCATGGTATTTATAATTAAAAAAAACAATTATACAAATTTGAAGTTTTATAATAACTAATTTATTGTGGTTAAAATATTACTATTATTGCGATAATTTCAAATGCATGACAAAAATATATATCTAGCTTTAAAAGTTTGTTGGAACTCTAACTTTGTGGCCATATCATTTTGTTATGACAAACAATTTTAGCTACTAATCGTTAACAATTGCTACGATTTTTCTAAATTGAAGCAGAATGATTCGTTTAGCTATAAAATTATGGTCCAATTTATAACGACCGAACGGTCGTTTTGAGCCCTAGTGCGTCGTTCAGCAGTCTAAGACCATGAGCAGCTTCATTTTAGGTATTATGACTTGTACGCGTGGTCGAAATTAAATTGCGAAAAGTTCAGAGTTGATTTGGAGAGAGAATTCTCATTTCAGAAGCTTAAAGTTGAAGAATTAACCAGGATTGGATTTTTGAGTAAACGACCTCAGAATCGGGATCTGAAGATTCCAGCAGATTTGTATGATGATTTCGGACTTGGACGTATGCCCGGATCGGGTTTTGGATGACCCGGAAGCATTTTGGCGCCTATTGTGGAAAGTAGCATTTTGAAAGAAATTTCATAAGTTTGGGTTGAAGTGCATTTCAGTGATATCGATGTCCGTTTGGGATTCCGAGTTTGGGAGTAGCTCCGTATGGTAATTTTGGAGTTGGAAGCGCGATCGGAAGTGAATACGGAGGTCTGTAGGTCATTTTGAAGCCATTTGGCTAAAGATAGAAATTTGAAGGGTTTTTAGGAAGTTTGACCGGAAATCGGGATTGAATTCCGATTCTAGAAGTTGGAGAAGGTCCGTAATGTCAAATATGACTTGTGTGCAAAATTGAAGTCAATCGGACGTGATTTGATAGGTTTCGGCATTGAAAGTAAAAGTTTGAAGTTCAAAAGTTCATAAAGCTTGAATTGGAGGTTGATTCATAATTTTAGCATTGTTTGTTATGATTTGAGGCCTCGGGTAAGTCCGTGTTATGTTATGGAGTGGGTTGGTGTGATTGGACGTGGTCCCAGGAGCCTCGGGTGTGTTTCGGGTTGTATCGCGCTCTTATTTGATATTTCAACGTCGTTTCTTTGCACATAAAGGGGTAACATATTAAGCAAATGAGATCTAAATTAAGTTTTTATTGAACCATTATATCCGTATCATAATTAAGGAGCCATAGCAAAAAGAATCATTGAATTTGGACATTGCACGAGGAAGTTATGCTCATTTTTGTGTCGGAAAAACTGCTGCTTCTGGTATGGTCGCAATTGCGAACATAACCATCACAATTGCGATGCCCAGTTTGCAATTGCGATGCCCAGCCCTTCTTTGTTCGCAATTGCGAAGTCCTTCTGTGACGACCCGACCCGTCGTCTCATGTGTTTCCGTCCCGTTTTCCCCGTTTATTGCTTCTTCATAATTTATTATGTGTGTTGGATGAGTTTGAGTTCATTCGGATTGGATTTGGTAGGAAAATGGGCAATTAGTCTCTTAAGGGGAGGTTGGTTTGGAAAAGTCAACCAGAAGTTGACTTATGAGTTAGAGGGCTCGAATGTGAATTCCGACGATTCGGTTAGCTTCAGGGGATGATTTGAGACTTAGAAGCGCAATCGGAAGTAATTTTGGAGGTTCGGTGTATAATTTGGCTTGAATTGGCGAAGTTAGCATTTTGGCGATATCCGGTTGATGGGTGAGATTTTGATCCAAGGGTCGGAATGGAATTTCGAGAGTTGCAGTAGCTTCGTTAGGTGATTTGTGATGTGTGTGCAAAATTTCAGTTGAATCGGATGTGGTTAGGTCGAGTTTTTGATCAAATGTGAGTTTCGGAAGAATTTGATAAACTTAGGCTTTGATTTGGTGAAATTTGATGATTTTGATGTTAACGATAGCGATTTGATTATTCGAACAAGTTTGAATAAGGTAATAGATAATATATGTGCTTTTGGTTGAGGTCCCGAGGGGCTCGGGGTGAGTTCGGGTGGTTAAGCGGAGAGTTTTGGAATTGTTGCATGATTTATAACTGCTGGTATCTGGCATTTCCGCATCTGCGGAAAAGGGACCGCAAAAGCGGTTCCGCAGATGCGGTGGGGTAGATCGCAGAAGCGGTTTTAGAGGGGCTTGGCGATTCCGCAGAAGCGGAAGGGTTTCCGCAAAAGCGGTCATCACAGGTGCGGCTTTGGACCGCAGAAGCGGTCCGAGGTGACTTGATGAAAAACCACAGAAGCGGTGGAAGAACCGTAAAAGCGTAACCGCAGAAGCGGCATTTTGGGCCGCAGAAGTGAAAAGACCTGGGCAGATATTAAATTAAGTCTTCTTCGAGAATTTTGAAAGAACAAACATTTTGGACTTCGGACTAAGAGGGTTTTGGGCGATTTTTTAAGAGGGTTTCAAGGGCTATCATTAGGTATGGATTCTTAGACATAGATTATGATATTATGGTGTATAAACATGGATTAACACTGAAAACCCAAGGAATTAAAGGTTAAAAATGGAGGTTAGGGCTTGAAACTTAAGAGAGTTTAAACTTGTAATTTGAGGGGTCAAATGGACTCCGATTCTTGTGAACATGATATGTATAGACTCGTGGCGAGACAAGGATCGTATTGATGTAAAATTTTCTAGATTTCGAGGAGCGGGCCCGGGGCTCAGGTTTTGCAAATTTCATGATTTTCGATATTTTTAGAGTCTTTTCGATTGATTTATTTTCCCTTAGCCTATTGTAATGTATTCGTTGTGGTTTTGGCCAGATTTGACGCACGAGGAGGTCGATTTGAGAGGAAAGGGCTTTGCGAGCTAGTCTTTGGCCGGCTAGAGGTGAGTAATTGATGTAAATGCTGCTCTGAGGGTTTGAAACCCCCGGACTTTCACATCGTAACGCTATATTGAGGCGTGACACGCATTCCACGATGAGTGCGGGGTCGTTTACTGTTGGGGATTGAGACTTGGTCCATCCCGAGTATTAAATTTCTATTATATTGGCGATTGAGACGCATACTTTAGCACTGTGAATTGGGCTTATTGCCGTGTTTGGAGCCTTGTGCCGACCTGTAGAATCCTTAGGGGATCCTTATGTGTTTTTTCTCACTTGTGTGCATAACATATACTCTCTGTCATGCTTTCAACTATTAAAAATAATATAATAACTGTGTTTATACATGAATATTAAATGGAAAAAAAAAGATATGAGGGCTGAGATCCCTATAGTATGTCATGCCCGATTGGCTGTGAATTTATTTGACTGAGATGGGTTGGGGACCCGATAGTGAGGATGTTTCCCTTTGATATGGATCAGGTTGCACGCCGCAGCAATGAA